>CAUYON010185424.1:0-14355 GCA_963573935.1 Arctocebus calabarensis
TTTATATAGTGATCAAGGAAATGCCATGAAGGATGTCTGTAACAGTATGATCAAAATATTTCTGAATGTATATGAATCGTGCCCTGTGATTGCACCAATGTACATAATTATGATTCAATAAAATTATTAAAAAAAAAAAAAGTTGACTAACTTGTTAGAGATCACCAAAGCAGAAAATATTTGAACACAGGATTCAATTCAGGCAATCTATGTTATATTATTTCCAAGTAGGAGAAATAACTTATAGAAGTGAAAATACTCCTTTGCTTTTCTCCATGCATAAATAATAAATATACAAAATTACATCATTAAAATATTTCTGCATACATTTCAGAATATTTCAGAGTATAGTTGTAATTTGCGTTGATTTAGAAAAAGTTTTCCCATTATACATTAATTAAGCACAGAGTGTTCTTGAGTTGGAAATGATTTTACTAATTCCCATTTTATAAACTTTTACTTCAACTAAGATTTCCTTCTAGAATCTCCCTAGTATTACCCAGTTACTACTCAAAGAGTTTCAGTGCAAGGAGCAGGACCCGTTCCTTTGTGTTCAAAGTCATCTTTGAATTCCAATAAAATCGGTACTTATTAAAATGTTTGCCGGGGAAAGAATTTAAAAAAAAAAAACTTGTTTATGCTGAGCACTTTGACCTATGTATCCCAGTTCCATGTATGAATTAGCTCTAACCCTTTACAGTTGGTACTGTCTAGACTTTAAAGCACAGAAAGCATATGAAAGTGAGACTCTGGTCATAGTACTTGTTTCAGGGTGTCCATTCATCTTACCCCTTACTCCTGGTTCTTCTCTGTCCTCTTGGAACCCTTGATTTAGTGACTCAGCTTTTTCTGTTTGCCTCCAGCCTAGTCTGGAACAGTGACTAGACACTTTAGAACTCCAGCCAATTAATTTCTATGTGGCAGATCTTAAGTTAATTATATGCTGCTCATGCTAAGTATTTCTAGACTACATTTCCTCAGGTTGTTGAAGTATTTATAAGAGTACAGTCTTCAGACACATGACCATGAAAGTCACTTTTTCCTGAATATTCTTTGCTTTTCCAATCACCTTTAAATTCCGACCGACCAATAACACGGTTTTCTCTGCATCTCCGGAACAGTGTAATGAGTATAGGTGGCCCCTCTCTTCCTCACCAAAATAATTAATAATAAAAGGGGTCCTGTTACACTCTTGCCACACTGAGACTGCAATTGTATTGCTGTATGTTATTGGTTTATTTATTTTGTCCTATGCTATGATCTGCTTTTAATCCAGATCTATTCTACTGCCCTCCTAATCAGCAGAATATTTTACAGAACCACAATGAGTGCTTTATACTAAGTTATTTGGAATACTTGCCTAAGTTTCATTAGATGATAAATGCGGAGTGTTGATACCCCGATTGTCACTATATGCTTTAGGAACTCCTCACGCCTATTAATTTGACACACTTGCCTTCTGTGTTCCCTCACAGCACTGATAACCCTATTTGACTGGGATGCATGTGAAACACTCAGCGAAAGTGATTGTTCAGTCTTCTTGCTGGTAATGCCATTTCTTCTATTCATTTATTTATACATTCATTTATTCATTCCGTCTACAGTTCTTGAAAGCCAGCCATGTATCAGAGATTGCATAATGTGGTAGGAACTCAAAAAATAGAAGCTATGTCTCGTTTCTCTGAGGGATTTGCAAATGGATGAGATGCAAACAAATAAACAAAAATATTATTATACAGAGAGATGGAGAGTGGTTGCGAGAGTATAAAAGAGACTTTCCTTGAAAGCTGTTTTTCTCTTTTCAGTGACACAGTGTCTGACATACAGAAAGCACTAAATGCATATTTTATGAATGAAAATCTATTGTCGTCCATGGTAAACCATGTATCATTTGGTTAGGGTACTTTCTTCCTTGCTATCAACTTTAAAGCCTTCACATCTTTGCCCAATATCATGCACAAATTCCTACAAGCTCTAGTGAAGTGTGTACTATCGCTTTGCCAATGTCTGTTGCTGTACTAATATCATAAACTATGGTCCAGTAAACCAAATTCAGGTTTTCGACACCATCTGTGTGCTCAAGGTGTTTACATTTCCTCTTTTCTTTTCCAAAGTCATTATATTTAACTGGAAAAAAAGACATAAAAACACCACCTGTCCTCTAACATCTTTAACTTTCTACTCTGTACTTCAAAAATGATAAAGAATATATCCCTGGAAGTCATTTTACTGTTTCTTCTCCTATAATCATTTCTTTATACTTTGTGTCCATCAAAACTTTTTAACCACAAGCAATAGAAACTAGTTTGGCTGATTTAAGGACAAAATGAGTTCACCCATCATCTTGATAGTGGATAAGTTACAAGGCTGAGAGAGGAAAGCATCAGAAACAAGCTTTGCAAATGGGCAAGGGCACAGAGGTTTATGTCAGTCAGAACCAACAGCCAAAATGATGCCACACAAGCAGGAGAGTGAGGACACCGCTGTCGTCTGCGGGGAGCAGTGCCCCATAATGCTTTCACCATTCCCACTGGGTACATGAGTAGTGCTGATAGGCCCTGTTACTGCTGCCCCTGGAAGCTCACTGCGGCTGCCACTTACCTCCAAAACCCATGAGAGGATGACACTTCTGATTGGCCAGATCTGGGTGACTGGTCTATACCTTAGTGGCAAGAGGCTGGATTAAATGCGGCTCTTCCACTCACAAAGGCTCATTATGGAAAGATTCTTCTAACATGCAGAGGGATTCAGTCCTGGATATCCCAAGAAGGTTGGGCTGGAGAACAAAAAAAAAAGAAATGTCAATCACACACATGTTCTAAATTAAGTATATGATAGAGAAGAGGAAGATTAAAAATCTTGGCAAACTATTTAGGAACAGGACATTCCAGAACAAAAGCCTACTCCCTCTTTAGGCTGGATATCACTATAACTTGCTCTTCAAAGGAGGTCCCTACCCATATTACTACGGGTAACATGTTTCCTTAACCCTCATAATTCCTGCATATTTTCCATATGTTGCATAAAGCTGCAGAACCTTCTTTTAGAAAAGGCATATACTCGTCTTGCAAATATTCCGTTTGCATTGTTCAAAGTAGCGAAGACATAATTTTGTAAAGATGGGGAATGAATTACACAGGATTCTACCACATCCTAACAACTGTGGGTCCAGGTTACTGGCCCTTCCTCTAGATATGTTTTTCCCTGTATATATTGTGCCTCTGCAGTCATCACACCAAGAGTTTGCAAAACTGTGTACATTTAATGCTTATATTATCATTGTGCGTATTCCCTTTATCCTGTTTTAAAAATTTATTGAGAAAACAGATTTGATATCAACATTTCTGTATTTTATCCTCTAGGAATAGATTATTCATCCTTATCTTAGTGTTCTCACTTCTTTTTAAAATTTCCTACTCTAGGAACATTTTAATCTGATTCTGCATCCTCAGGAAAATAAATGCTTTCTGTATTTTCATCTTGAATGGCTTTTGTATACTGTCTCTGGACATTTTTTTTTTTTTTATCTTCTTAGGAGGTATTACTCAAATCAAGTAAGAAAACCAGTGGACATTTTCACATAATTGGTAAGTTCCTCAGGCAAGATGACAAATATAACACATTTCCTGCAGGTCTTGTAACATTTCCCTTGGTGTTCTTACCTCCCGCGTTTCAAGATGGACTCTGGACCTTCTTGGAAATCAGCAGCAAACTCTTCCTAATCACTGCTGCAGTAATAGCTGGGTTTTGACACGCCAAACCTTTTTGAGTTTCAGCTGTGTAGACAATCTGGAAAATGCTGCTTTCCCTTCCCTTCTTCACTTCTCTCCAGCTGGTCTCCATTAATAAGGGTCAGCTGATTTCCCTACGGGAGATGAGAGTAATTGGGTTAAGAACAACTCTTTATATTTCGTTTGGATGATATTTTTGAGATGGGATGGACAGAGGAAAATAAGCACTATTGCCCATATCAGGCAAATCTAAACTTAAATCCCCTGCTTGTTCTCTGCAGTTGTGTTTCAATCAATCAGTTACTCAAGTTCGCTGAGCCTCCATATTTTCATCTACAAAATGGGAATAATTGTACATGCCATAGAGTTGTTGCACGTGCCCTGTTTAATTCATAAATATTATTCATATGCAATAGTAATTAGTGCAACATATGTTAACATAACTGAATATATGGAAACTCTCCCCTGGATGTTTCCAAAATTATTTTACCTATTGCTCTTTTTAACTTATCATATTTACTGCATGTTCTCTTTGGTAATTTAAAAAATAATAAAGCAACTAAGGAAATGTTTTCACTATTTTCAAAATGTGTCCCTTATTTGTGAATGACTCAAGATGCACTTTGCAATCAACTAGAAATTTTACAAAAAAATTAAAATAATTTCATCTCTTATGTGTCTTTACCACATTCTTAAAGATCATGGAATATGCCAAACTGAATTGTACTAGAATAAACATTCTCTCATCAAATTTTAGCCACACGATAACCCTTAGGATATTAGCTGCATCTATTCCTATATAGGACACTGAGGATTTGAGGTTTTCTTTTTTCATTTTTTTAAGCTTAAGCATCTTAAAGTTTGATATAGCCTATCTATTTTTCTGTTATATTGCATTTTAAAATGTTCTCTGTAACATAATCAGGTCAACCAAGTTTATTTTTTATTTCTGCTTAATAACCTTTCTTTAGAAGAGTGGGAGTATTGTTACATAAGAAATGCAACTTAATTATAGCTGTCATTGAAAAATAATTTAAGCTGGGCATGGTGGAATAATCCTGTAGTCCCAGCTATTTGAGAGACTGAGGTGGGACGATCCCTTGAACCCAAAAGTTTGAGGCTGCTGTCAGCTGTGCTTTATGTCCCTATACCCCGGGGTAATAGTGAAATCCCACTTCTAAAAAGTAATGACAATAAATAAATAAGTAAACAAAATAATTTCAATTTTTATAAACTTTTAAAGTTATTTTTGTGGTTTCTTTTGTCATCCAAAAAATTAATTCTTATATGGAGAGATGGTGGTACTATTTTTGTTAGTAGGAGGTCATCTTCATTATTCCCCTCTTATATAGAAAAAGGACAAATCTCTAATCAGGGCAAAGACTGTCATCTTGAGATCACAAGCGTGTCCTAAAGTGCATCCCTGCTGACACCCATGATTGTGCTTTTCCGATGAAGATAGATGCTGCCACAAAATAGTGTGATTCAGACATCAAGCATGTCTGTTCATCTTTTATATTTAGAAATGGATGATAGACGTTTATAGATACAAATTGGTATGTGTGTGTGATATAATCATTAGATTTTATTCATTGCTTGAAATAACTTTTTAAAAAATGGCATGCATCTGTGTACCATGAGTGCCTGTCTCTTAACTTTATTCAAATGCATTTATTTTTGGAATTTACTGTTTTGAGATAACTAAGGGATCATTCTTTGCTTTTTAGCTAACAATGTTTAAGGGACTAATGTGTCTTGAATTCTGTGCTAAGAAGTCAGAGCTTAGAGATAAGTAAGAGAAGATCTCTAACTCTGAAGACTGAGTCATATGAACTACTAGTAATATAATTTTGATTATTTCTTTGTCTGGTACAATAAATGTACATATTATGAGAATGAGTTCTGTCCGTGGTAGTCACAAAGTCCCCTTGTAAATATGGTGTCAGAGCTAAGTCTGGATAAGTCAGTACTTCCTGGTAGAAGAGGCCTATATGTTTTTTCAGATTCTCATAAATGCAATCAACAAAGGAATTTTAAGAAGTATTGATTATTTGAATAGGGAGAAGGAACGGAAGTATAAAGATTAATTGAATAGACTGAGGGTATACAGCTACTGTTTTATTTTCCCTACTACAAAGCTTATACTTTATCCTGCACACATTTAGGAGTCACCAGTGTGTTTTTAAACAAAATGACATAATTGAGTTTGTGTTTTAGAAAGCTCCCTTCTTTTAGTCACATATAAGAAAAAAAAAATTCAAATTATTTATTTTTCATACATCTTAGAAACATTTTCTTGGATAACATTTAGTTATCCCTTTTCACCAAAAATATGTCTAGAGATGAGACTATCTATCATGGCACTTCACAGTCACAGTCTGATATGTAACAGAATGCCAGGCATGACTCATAACATCAGACGGGGATTACTGATTGCATTCTATTTTTCTGCTACGCAGAACTGAAAATAATTAACTTAGTTAGACATGATAGGCTGAATCCCTTTACAGGAAAGCTTTCTTGGCTTCATTTAATCCCAGTAAGACATCTCTGCTCTGTGTGTCTCTAACAACAGAGTCATTCTTGCTTCCATAAGCTTGATTAATGAGAAACTGCCGACTTAGCCATTATTAGTTCCATCTAGAAATCTTCATTTAACACAGGTATGTAAAAGTAAATGAAGTCACATTTTTTTAAATTAAAATTTATATTAAGATAGTATGAAAGGGAAAATACTTTCAAGGGAAATATATCAATATTTTTTAGGTTCTTTCTTTGAGTAAGATTAGTAAGACTAATACAGGGTCCCCATAAAGTTCATGTGCAACTTAAAAATAATTGACTACTTTAGTGAAAAGAAAACACAGAAACAATAGATGAGTGCTTTGGAATAATATAAGGCTGGGTGCAGTGGTGCACACCGGTGATTTCTCATAGAACTTTTCTTACTATTTGTTTGTTGTTACCAACAATTCAATATTGTGTACGTTGATTTTCTCTACATTATATCTTGGTTAGAAAAGGTAACTTTAGATTGTATGTAATTTGGGTATTGAAAGGAAGAATTGTCACTGCTTTCTTAGTGAGAAAAACTAGAAGTGACTGCCAGAACTCTATTTCTTTTTTTTTTAAGAGTTTGTTTTATGCCAGTGGAAACTGAGTGAAACAACAGGTACTTCTGAAGGTGAATGGTAAACAGTAGTTTTGTGCTTCCCAAGATACGAAATTTAGTCAAGTTCGTGATCTGGAAACAAACACAGAAGCTCAGAAATCTCCCGTTAGGTCCCATAATATCTTGGCATTGATGTGGAATTTTTTTTTAGTGTGTATATAGCATTTATTTTAAGTCATAATCATAATTTATTTAGAGTTCAGGTATGGGTAAAATGTCAATTTTTCTATGAGTATTTAGGGCATCCTGGTATGTTGAGTGACAGTTTCTCAGATGGGGTGGGGATGCAGAGGATAAGTCCTGCAGTAAAATTGTCTGAATAATAAAGGGGACTACCATGCTCTCATGGCAAGTAGCAACCTTTCCTTATTTTCCACTAACTTATATACCCATTACTGCACATACATACCATTAATCAATCAATAAATGACAACATTTCTCAACAAGGGTCTCATGACTGACCCAGCTGTGCTCGGTTCCTAACAGTCTACCAATTAACTGATACACATTCCACGACCTCATTTCAAAGTTACTATTTTGACTTTTACTTCCAAGTATGCTCTAAACTACTTCACTTAAACAAAGATAAAACTCTAGGGGAGAAGGTTGTTTGAATGCCTGACCTTCTACTGGACCATCTGGAGGCAATAATTCATCTTCAGAGAACAAATCCACAGGTCGCTAAGGTATACAGCTGCTTGTGTGCAAGCTTCTGCCCCCTCTGGCCACCCTCTGTCTCCCATGTATTTACTGCCTCTGTGACTAGGCTCTTGGCTTTTAAGGTGTTCTATCCTGGTTCCTCACAGAAAGTTCTAAAAAAGACTTTTTACTTGCCTTTTCAGCATGGCTCAAACAAAGGCATATATAGGCTTTCCACCTGTACTTGTACTAAAAGTCTTTAAAGATACTGTAATATTAAGAGGAGTTTTTCCAACCTTAATTTGAGTAAATGTTACCCAATAATTATCTAATTATGAAGGAGATAATAAAAAACAAAATAAGAGATTATAAACCTCTTGGTGAGTTGAGGGTACCAAGCCAGTTAAAATCATAGTCCTAAAACTGCAGATGCTAGCATGGATGTGGAGAGAAGGGGACGCTTTACACTGCTGGTGGGACTGCAAGCAAATACAACCTTTATGGAAAGAAGTATGGGAATCCTCAAAGAACTAAAAGGCGACCTTCCATTTACCCCTACAATTCCATTAACTAGGAATCCACCCAGAAGAACAAAAATTATTTTACCACAAAGACATTTGTACCAAAATGTTTACTGCAGCTCAATTCATTAATGCCAAGTCATACAAGCAACCCAAATGCCCCTCAACCCATGAATGGATCAACCAACTGTGATATATACACACCATGGAATATTATTCAGCCATAAACAGATGGAGACTTTACATCTTTTGTGTTTACCTGGATGGAATTGAAACACATTCTCCTTAGTAAATCATCATAAGAATGGAAAAATAAATATCCAATGTACTACTCCATACTAACACGCAACCAATATATAAACAATTACATACTCATATGAACAATAAAACACAAATGTAGAATGCGAGTAGAGGGAAGAGGGAGGAGGGTGATTGGCAGAAGGAGGGCTCTCACCTATTGTGCACATTTTGCAGGTGTAGAACATGCCCCCTGAGGGTAGGGCTCTTTTACAACTGGAACTTCACCCTGGAAGTGAGAACAATGTAATCTAAAAATTTCCATCCTCATACTACTTTAAAATAAAAAAAACTTAACATAATCTGATAAAAAAATAGATTTCTTCTGAAGGACTTCTCCAGATAATCTGTAACAATTTATGCAGAATGTTCTATACGGTGTGTATACCAGGTACCTTGCAGCTTTCCATTCTATGTAGAAATGTGTCATGGATGCTTATGAACAGCACTGTGTGAGATGCTGAAATAATGCCTAATAAATATGAATTCTGCTTTCTCAAAGCCCATAATAAAAATGACTGTCATTTACGTGCACAGTCACAGAAGAGTAAATCTTTCCAGCTAGCTACAGAGACACTCAATTCTCAGAAAGGCCATTTGCAGAGAGACAAAAATTATTCTGTTCGCTCCCTCTCCTTTCTCACCTCTGATGTATTAAAAGAAACTTTCTTTGATTTTGAAATGCATTTGAAACTAAAGAAGTATTGTTTGATTTTCTTTTACATTTCCCCCAAACAGATTAACAGTAGGGAGAGAAATCCTACAATGTAGGCAGAAAAAAGAATGCAAATTTCCTACTTGAGGAGGCAATAGTTTAGTTGGAAATTGTCGCCTTGTGCTATTTATTTTGCTGAGGGTTGCTTCTGTAATAATCTAGCAACCTGCCCCTATCAGGAGAAAAGAGCACTCAAAACTGCCATTAGTTGTGAATTAGGTTATAAGGGCAGTGATCTTATTAAATACTAAGAAATATTTTTGGTTGATATTAGAAGTTCAACCCATCTGTAGTCCTAGTTTGTCTAGGAAAGAATGTTAGATTTGGAATAGCTCTGAAACAATATTCGATGTAGGGAAAAACAAAATAGTTAACAATTCAGCTTACACTGCAAAATGTTAGCCCTGGAAAGCAAGCCTGGAGCGACATCCAATGACTAAATCTACAATCATTGATACTCGTAGGCCCCTGTGGCTAAATATTTACTGCACAACCAGCCAAATTACCTTTCTGTGCAGATTCACCTTCACTGGAGGATTTAATGAGTCAGTTCTGATGCTGGTAGACTAATGATCCTTGAATCATTTTGGCAAAATCTTATGTTTTAAGGCTGGAGAGCTAACTTTCTATTTGGAAGTCCATCAGAGATTCTTCCAGGTTGAGCATTTAGATAACATTGCATGGCTGGAATCTTGTTTGTTTATGAAGCATTGCATACATTTATAAATTTTTATTATTTTCTCCCTTTATAGATGCTTATGAAATAGAAAGAAAAAATATATGGTGAGGGTAAGGAGGAAAAAATCTTGTTCAATAAATCCTTTATTTTCTCTTCTGGATATTAACATTTATTAAGGTCAACTTCTTATCTAGGGCAGCCCATCTTTGTTTATACAAACTGTGTTACCCTGGTTGATGGTGGTACACATTGGTTTGCCGGTGTGCTTATCTCATACTTAACATTTACCATCTCATTCAAATTGTCTTTCCTCATGCCTTCCTTTTTTTTTTTTTATTCATTTACTTTTTAAGCTCTTCATATGCAATAAAATCAAGATGAATCTGTCCCTCCTAAGGAACTTGGAAAGCATGTAAGTAAATACCAATTGCAATTCAATACCATGAATGCTATGTTATTTTTCTAAGAAGAATAGAGTGGGAGTTCTTAGGAAAGAAATCTGATCCAAGGTGATAACATTAGGAAATTTATCAAGAGAGTCTACATTTAGTCACATATTGGATGAAAGCAATACCCTTTAAGGAAGTATAACATGTTTCCAGCATGGGAAACAGTACAGGCAAATATAATGAGACATTAAGTAGTTTGCTGTGACTGTACACAAACCCATATAATATTTATGGGTTGTTGATATTTATGAATAGCATGTTGTGTATGGTAAATTTTTGTGTGTTATTTTGCTTGGCAGCATAGTGCAATGTCTTAAATGTGCGTGTGTGGGTTTATACATATATTTTCCTAGAAAACCAATGGAAATAAGCTTTTTGAATATATATTGAGTTTATTTATGGAAGCACTGCATAGATACTAGCTGTTATTAGTTTTACTACAAGCTGTGCACTATTTAAAGGTTTAGAAATAAGAATGTGAGCAAACACAATTTTCCTCCCTCAAGTAACAGTGTGGATTTGTTTGACACTAGACCTGATTCTGAGTTGAAACGTTCTAACCCATGTCAAGATCTCCAGTATTCTGACTTTGCAGAAATAAATTCATAGCACATTTTTCATAATTGCTGCCTAAGTGACAGTTTTCAACCCTCTTGAAAATAGAAAGCTAAACTCCTAACATTGGAAAGAAAAAGAGTGATGATGTGACAGGTAGGGGAATGGCAGAGAATCAGAGAAAGATTTATAGTGCTTTTTGCCAAATTTGGATAAAACTTCAATAGGAATTAAAGTCTGTTCCTTCAAGCACACCATGGGGAATTATGAAAGGCAAGGCTAAGCGACGCTGGGCTTGGCAGTTTATTTATTGTCTTATGGATTTTTATTCAGAGAAGGACAAAACCAGTAAATGCTTGCCACCAACTGCCATCTATTTTGCCTTATTTCTGAATGCACCAGTCCCTCTGCATATATCTTATTGAATTTAAGGTTTATTGTCCTCCAGATTTAGTGAAAGTTTGAAAAACAAATTAAGTTGTACTTTTCAGATGCAACCAACAAAGAGGAAAAATATTATGGGACAAATCAGTGGCATACCCTAGATACAATCACCTTTCACTGCAGGTCACTAGCTCTCAAGGAGTTATTTTATCTCCTAGGGGACATTTTTACTTGTCACAACTAGACAATACTGCTAGCATCTAGTGGGTAAAGACCTGAGATGCTGTTGTACATCGTCCAGAGGGATATCCATCTCCTAACAATGAATTATCCATCCCAATGTCAGTAACACCAAGTTGATAAACTCTGATGTAGAAGCTGACAGTAGGCAAGGAAGCCTGTCACCTGTTTTTCTGAGTCACTTTGAAAATGGAGAGTTTTTTTTTTCAACCTTTCAATTTTAATATTTCCTTCAATTCTTCCTTTTTAATTGTAGAATATTTGCAATGAACTAATGAACAATGTAGTATAAACACAAAGTAATTGGAGACACTGAATTATGAGTGTTAGAATGTACAAAATATGCAAAGCCAACGGTGAATGTAAATGTAAGCAATGGCCTTTCAGCATTGATTGATGTGTCACTGTAGGCTCATCATTGTCACAGTTGTACCTCCTTGGTGTAAGATTTTCATAGTGGGAATGGCTGTGCATGTTCAGGGGTTGAGGGTCATATGGGGTACCTCTGCAACTTGTGCTAAATTTTGCAACAAACCTGAAACTTCTCTAATGATAAAGCCTATGTAGAAAATATGAATAGACTATCTCTTATATTCAAACAATTCAGGAAATGTTGGAGGGAAACTTAAGCATCTGGTAATTAATGCTGGTTTGCAGATATATTAGTATCATCGGGGACTTAGGGGGCAACACAAAGAATGTGTCTGTAACTAGATCATGGGTTCCATGAACTGTGCTTCTGCTCACAAATTTCTTGCCTGGATTATGAATAAATGGAGAACATGAGCTTCAAATAAAGAGTATACATGTATATTCATTTAAAAATATTTCAGTGGACTCTGAGATTAAAAGAGGACAAAGGCAGAATTCATGAAGTTAAGAAAGTCATTAATTCTTTACCCTACTGAAGAAAAGATCTCAAAGTCATAGGCTAACCAATGTGATAGCAAAAGTACGTGTATATATATATGTGTGTGTGTGTGTGTGTGTGTGTGAGAGAGAGAGAGAGAGAGAGAGAGAGCATTTAGTAAATAATGCCCATTTTTAATATAAAAAATAATCATTAGAAATGCACCATATGAAATTTTAGGGGATTGGTATTATAACAGTTGGAAAAACAAACTATTTTATTGTTTTATTTTGGGTTTTTTTATGGGGGAAGCAGGGGAATTAAATGACTTTTTGAAGTGAAGTTAGAAATATATAGCATTTATACGTCAGTAAAAATTTGTTTCTTTTTTTATGTTGTAGATGAGAGCATGCATTTCTACCTCTGAAATTATTACTAAGTTTTAAACATTATTCCTCATTTCTAAATTTCTTAGAAGTTATTACTAGGATTAGAGCCTGTACTTATGTCAATAATTACAAAGATTTAAATTTTAAAACTCCTGTGGTTATGTATGTATAACAATGGAGGTTTTCCTAAGTAATTCTTCAACTTTTAAATGCGCTGGTGATAAATAAAGAACTATTTTGAAGTCTATACTTCTAGATCAAAAGCAAAACATCAGGTCATTCTTGGAATAAGTTAGAGATGGATTCACTTTTCAACACATAGTATGCCATTACCGAAATTAATGTCTAAGTGTTTGCGTTTTATTCCCTTACGTGGAAAAATAACTCTTGCCATCTTCTGTAAGAAGGGCAAGAGAAATGCACTGTAATGATTTTTATATGTGCATAGTCTGCTTTCAGATACAAGGGTAGGACTCTAACTTCTGCTCAGCCACTCCTGGATACAGATTTAAAAGCATCACCAGTCAATAAAGATTAAGGTTAAAGCCATAACAGAAAGACCATAGCACCATGGTTCCATTGTGAAACATTTATGCTGACTGCTTTCTTTACTCAGGCCATATTCAGAGAGCCTTCCTAGTCTTAACTGATTTCAGTTACTGCCTTAGATCATTATAACTGTGTACATAACTGTCTTTTCTGGTAGTTCTTTTTTCAGGAGATGTACTTTATTTTTATTTTTACCACAAAATAAATATGCACATCAGTTAAAAATGTAACTACTCACTAAAAATTTACAGAAAGCACATGTAGCAGTTCCTTATTAAAGGAAACAGACATGTTGATATTTTAAATGTTATGTATTATTTGTTATTTTTCTAGATAAGAATTTCATCAGATGCTGACTTACCTAAAGGTAATGGGTCCTCAGGCCCCCTTGCTTGCACGAGTCTCATGGAGGACCTCTTTGTTTCTTTTTTAAGTAAATATTCAGTTTTGAACCTATTTTTTATTTAAATTTTTGATTATTTTTTTTAAAGCCCTCATGGCTCCCGTAGCTTAGCAAAGTTAGGGCTCTGGCCACATGCAAAGGGGAAACTGGGTTAGAACCCAGCCTGAGCCTGCTAAACAAACAAACAACAACAACAAATAGCCAGGCATTGTAGCAGGTGCCTGAAATCCCAGCTACAAGGGCAAGAGAATTGCTTGAGCCCAAGAGTTAGAGGTTGCTGTGAGTTGTGATGCCACTTCTACTGAAGGTGACATAGTGAGACACTGTCTCAAAAATAAAAATAAATAAAAGACAGACTGTCAAATATGTATTAGTTCTAGGGGTGTCTTGATAGAGTTTGGGGGGATTTTAAATAAAAGATCAAATCATCAGTAAAAAAGACCTCCTCTTTCCTGATTTGGACTATTTATTTCTTTTTCCTTGCTTGATTGCTCTGGATAGCACTTCTCAGCATTATGTTTACTAGAAGTGATGACAGTGTGCTCCCTTGTCTTATTCCAATTCTTAGGGGAGATACTTTCAACTTTGCCCATTCAGCATGTTACTGGCTGTGAGTTTGTCCTATATGGTTTTTCAGATTATAAACCCACGAATGGATTAATAAATTGTGGTACATGTATACCATGGAATACTATGCAGCCTTAAAGAAAGATGGAGACTTTACCTCTTTTGTGTTTACATGGATGGAGCTGGAACATATTCTTCTTAGCAAAGTATCTCAA
>CAUYON010185425.1:0-30927 GCA_963573935.1 Arctocebus calabarensis
GTGGTTGCTGGCCTGACCCCCATGAGACACTGAGTGTCTAGAGCTATCTCTGCCCTGTTCTTGGCGCCCTCCTTGTCTTCCTCTAGTGTTGGACCGGTGCTGTCCATGGGAGGACTCAGGCTGTTCATGAGAGCGTGTCTGGTACAGGAGTGACCCTGAGTGTCTGGACCTTTCCTCTGACTGGGTGTGTGTGGAGTGTCCATGGTTCCTCTGAGTGTGCCCAGCCCGTTCGTGGGCTGCCACTGACTGGCTGTCTGAGTCTTCTGGTTGTCCTTTGCTATCACTGGCCTGAGTGACACTGGAACCCAGCTGCCCGTGCTCACTGGATGCAGATGGATGTTGTCCATGCCTGGCATTGGAGTACAGTGGCCTCTCCGCCGACTGCTTGTGTTGTCTCTCTTGTGTGTGTCTTGTGCTGTGTTCTGAGTGGGCAAGAGTGAAGTCAGACTCCTTATTGTAGAATATTTTTCTTTTGTCTGTCTCATCTTCTTCTCTACCGTCGTCATTTTCTTGATCCTGATGAGTATGCTTTTTGGTCTTTGAAGCTGTTGTTTGGTAATTCTTTGTCTTTCCTGACTGGTATAATGCTTGAGTCAACTTGAATATCATCACAAGAAATTCTGTGAAGTCTATTTTCTTATTATGATTTATATCCAGAATATGCATGAAGACATCAGCAACATCATCATCATCTGCATTCTGTACAGGGTTAAATCACAGTGGGAGAGTGCATTAGCCTGACTCTCATTCTTAGCTATTTCATTGAAATGCATTTGGAAATGTTAACCTGAGGCACCACAATGTGTAAGGTAATGTGTTTATGTTTTATTCTTTTTTAGCTAGACTAATGCATGTAAGTGTTGGACCTCGGGGAAGGAAATTTATTGTCTGTTATGGTGTTAAGCAAACATGTGATAAATGAATAATAAAGGAAGTCCTTGTCTTTCTTATTTCACAAGTTAGAATTTATATAGTCCTGTGTTTATTTGCTTTTACATTGTACCCTGTTAGTAATTTTGATGTAACAATGTACTAGCGAAATAACTAATTGGTAGTCATATTTTGTTTTAAGTGTTTCTATCAATTTTTTCTTACAGAGGGTCTCTGTATCCTCTGTTCCTATTCTAAAATAAATAATTCAAAATGTTTACAATAAATCTTACTTAGATTGCTGATTGAAAACATAAATACTCTGTAGTCCTTTCAAAAATCTCTTACCTTTAGGATTGGCCGAAAGTGTGTTTCCAGAAGTTCCTTCAGCTCGTTTTTGCTCAATGTGTCAGTCTCCTTATCTTTTTTTGCATATTGGTGGAAAATATCAATGATGGAAATGATGTTTTCCAGCACAGTTGACATGGTTTTGCAATATATGTGACCCTTCAAAAGAAGTAATTAAAATTTACTCTTTTTATACTTCTTTTCTTTTTCTAGGTTATTGTAATCATGTCCATGTTTTAAACATACATCATTCTCAAAGTAATCCATCTTTGAAAATGCAAAATTGCTACAAAAATCTTCTCTCTACAATCCACATAGTGAAAATCAACACAGAGTTTCACTGACTTGCTACTATTATCCATTTCTTGTCTCTGAGGCCTTGGATAGCACTGTTTAGTTTCTCAGACTTCAGTGTGCTCTAGGTAAGATTATTTACCTCCTGACCTTGTTATTGATCATTGCAAGAATGTATAAAGACCTACTAGTCAGATGCAGGAAAATTTGCCCACACATATTTACTGAAAATAATATTTTCAAAAACTAATTTTTTCTAATTTTTAATTTTTAATTAAATCATAACTATAAATTAATGCATTTATGGGGTGCAATGTGCTCATTTGATATACAATGTGGAAAGCTTACATCAAACTTCTTAACATAACCGTTGCCTCACTTATTTGTTGTGGTAAGACAGTTCTACTCTAGTCTTAACACAGAAAGTAAATTTGTAAAAGATAAACATGCTATGAGACAATTCTCTGAAAGCCAATTTGTCATATGACAAGATACTCAATAAACAGTCATTTAATTCACTTCTTTTTCATATTTTATGAATTTTGTTGTATTTAATTATATAGGATGGATTTTCAATATTAAAAACAAGTTTTTTGGGGGACTAGTTTTCATTTTACCATTTAAGGAATGTGTAGTCTATCTCACTGATGAACAAAGGCACTAATAGTCATGGTAAAGAATATAAAGCATTTTTTGTATAAAAGAATTATAATGACCATCTTAAGATTTTTGAAACCAGGTGAAATTAGAATACTATGGAAAAGTATAATGTGAAAGACATAACTATAGAGGTCAGACCAAACCATTTATAGACCTTGGCTTGTTTAATTATAGGAAATAGGTATTAATTAATTTTTTGTTATGGTTAAATCAGATACATATTTTGACAAATTTATGGGTATCCACTAAAAGAATAAAATTACTATGTCTAAACTATTAGAGAGGAAGAAGGTAATTAAAAAAATAACTCCCTTAATTCAATAGAAGCTAGGAAAGAAGAAAATAAGAAGCACAGAAAAGGTAAGATATACAGAAATTTTAAAATAAAGTAGTGGAATTACATATAATTTTATTATTATTAATAATTACTACACATGTAAAAATGGATAAGATCTTGCCAATTAAAAGATAGATTGTAAAGACTGCATAAAAATACAACTATGCATTTCTTCAAAAACATTCCTAAATTTTAAGATTTTTTTCAGGTTTTTCATGGTGATATTCTAGAACTTGAATTTATCTTTAATTGAATCATGAGCAAAATCTGAGTCTCAAGGATCTCACTCCCTGATCTTCTCTTGTCCTTTTTTTTTTTTTTTTTTTTTTTTTTTTGAGATAGTCTTGTTGTGGTGTCATAGCTCACAGCAACCTCAAACTTTTGGGCTTAAGAGATTCTCTTGCCTCAGCCTCCCAAGTAACTGGCACTACAGGCACCTACCACAATGCCTAGCTATTTTTGGTTGTAGTTGTCATTTTGTTTGGCAGGCCCAGGCTGGATTCAAACCTGCCAACTCTGGTGTATGTGGCTGGCGCCCTAACCACTGAACTGTAGGCGCCAAGCCGTCTCCATACTTTGACTTCAAAAATTCTTTGACCTCTCTATTTGTTGCTTTGTGTTCTTCCCTTTTTTGCTGGGTTAGACATTCTGGGCAATCTCCGTCATTGCTCCTTACATATACCCCCTTGCCTCACTTTCTCATGCCTGATAGCTAAAGCTCCAACAACTTCTTCCTTTCCTTTATCTTAGGCATGATCTTGATTATCATTTCAGTGAGAAGTTGGAAATCATTGGCAAAGAATTCCTTCATTTTTCTGATAATCTGATTTCCCAGCCTACTGCACTTGCGTCTATATATCTTGACTTCTCTGATGTTAGGGAAGATGAACTGTCTCCTCTCCTCTCCTCTATTTTTTCCCTGGACCCCCATCTCTCTTGCCCACTCAAACACTTTTCTTTTACAGTTGTCCACTTTCTATCTTGAATCATTAATTTTTCCTTTTTTCTTGGATCATTTCCTTTAGCATTTATTCATGCTGAAATATCTATTTAACACTTGCCTCTCATCCACCAATTCTTCATCTCCCTTCAAGCACTGTATAATTAATTCATCTCTTCCCTTTTATAGCAACACTCCTTAAAAGGTATGCCTATGCATTGTTTCCACTTCCTTATTCCCAGTTTCTTTAACTCAAATTATTTTTCTCTCTCAAAAGTTGGCTAAAACTCTCAAGATAAAAAGCATCCTTTGTCTTTTCAAGCCCAATTATCCACTTTCATTTTACAGATCAGCAGCATTTGATGGAGCTGGTTACATCCTCCTTTGAAGACCCCCCACTCTCCTATTTCTCCTTCACCCTCAGTGGTCATTTTTTCAACCAGGAAGATAGGGATAACTGGGAAGAATAACAGATATGGGGACATATTTCAACATGAATATATGCTAAAGGAAATGATCCAATAGAAAAAGAAAAATTAATGATTCAGGATAGAAAGGGACAATTGTAAAAGGAAAGTGTTTGGGTGGGTGAGAGACAGGGGAGTCAAGGGCCAAACAGAGAAGAGCACAGACAGTTTATCTGCCCAATAGCAGGGAAGTCGAGATATATACATACAAGTGCAGTAGGTTGGGAAATCAGATTATTGGGAAAATGAAGGAATTATTTTCCAGGCAGGTGCTATTGCTCATGCCTCTAATCCTAAGACTCTGGGAGGTGAGTGGATCACCTGAGCTTAGGAGTTCAATCCTCAGCAAGAGTGAGACCCATCTCTACTCAAAATATAAAAATGAGCAGGTTGTAGTGACAGATGTCTGTAGTCCCAGCTACTAGGGGGGCAGAGGCAAGAGGATCTCTTGAACTCGGGGGTTTGAGTTTTCTGTGCGCTATGATGACACCATGGTACTCTCTCTACCCAGGGTATGGAGTCAGACTCTGTCCTCCCAAAAGAGTGACATATATAGACTATTTGAAGGTGCTTTAGATCTATTAGAGGAAGTTTTGTGGTAGAGGGAGAATTTGAACTTAAAATGGAAAAATAATAAGGAACTAACCTTGTTTTGAGCAAAGGGAACACTGCACTGAAAAGATTCTAAGATGAGAGTCCACTTTGACATGTTAGAGGTATAGAACAAAAACCGACTCAGAAAATTGTGAAAAAGGCAGGAGCAATACAGGTTAAAGTCAGAGATAAGAGAAGAGTCAGATGATCTTCTAAATAGGGTAACTTTTGTGCATTTTATTTTAGTTATGATGGAATGTTAAATGTTTTTTGTAAGAGAGTAATCTCATACAATACAGTTTTTTAAAGATTGCTTTATGCAATGGTTGTTAGGTTGCTTCACAATAACTCTTCTTTGAGAACAAGAAAATTGGTGTGTGTGTGCAGGAAGACATCAGAGAGCTATCAAGATTGTGACAATTTTTAGGGTCTATCTTCAGATTGGAAAGGAAGTACATTATTTCAGGAATTAAATACAGAATTTTCTAAAACTTATGACAGATATCAAGGCACATCTTCAAAAAAATACTGTAAACTCCTAGCAGGATATATAAAAGAAAGCCAACACGTAGACACCTGATAATAAGATTGTTGAACATTTGAGGCAAAGAGGCAATCTTCCAATAAAAGAAACCAGAGAAGGGCGGTGCCTGTGGCTCAAAGGAGTAGGGCGCCAGCCCCATATGCCGGAGGTGGCAGGTCAAACCCAGCTCTGGCCAAAAATTGCCAAAAAAAAAAAAAAGAAACCAGAGAAATGCAAGTATTACTCACTTTTCAAAACAAACAGTGAGCACCAAAAGACAATGATAAAATGTTATCTTCATCTTTCTGAAGGAAAATAAATTCAATCCTAGAATTCTATACCTGGTGAAAACATCCATCAAAAAGAAAACTTAGATAAAGATATTTTCAAGCAGACCTAAACAGAGCTGATCCTAGAGATTTGCTGTAAAGGATATTTAACGGTGATCCTAGGTGGAAGCACAGAGAAACAGGAAAAGAATAAGAATAACTGATAGAATAAGTATGTGGGAAATATACATAAATATTGATTTCACAAAATTATAAATAGAATTAAAATATGTAATACATAACAACACCAGATAAGGCTGGAGGCATAAGTGGGGGTCAAGTATTATAGGATACTTGAGTTGCTTAAGTAATAGCTAGTTTTTATCAAATCCTCTAATAAAGGATACAGGTAATAATAGGCTAATATAAAGAAAATTAACTGACAAATATTTAATTAACCCCAAAAGTCATGAGTAGAAAAAGAAATATAGAACAGGTGGGATAATGGAATCCATGTAGTAAAATGGTAGATTTAAAACAAATAATTCAAGTAGTAACACTGAATATAAATGAGTAAATACTCTACTTAAAAAACAATACTTTCACATTGGATTGAAAAAGGCAACTGTGTGCTGTTTATGAGAGACACACATTAAATATGATAATAATAGTTGTAAGTAAAAGGATAAAAAAAGAGATACTATTCAAACACCAAAGAATCTGCTGTTGTTAAAATAATTTCTGTCATGTAGAAAAGTATTTCAGAAGGATATTTTGTAGCAATCAAAGGCCAATTCACCAGGAAGATATAAAAAATATAAATTGATCCATACCTAATAACATATCCTCAAAATACATGTACATAAACCAAAATTGATGGAATTATAAAGGAGAAATAGACAAACTTAAAATTATAATGGAAGATTTTAAGACACCTCTTTCAACAACTGATAGAACAAGTAAAAAAAAAACCTATAAGGATACAGATGATTTTTACAAAATTATTAATAAAATCATTAACTAAAATAGGTTGAATATTGCGCCTAACAACTATAGAATACCCATCCATTTGAAATACACACAGACATTTAAAATTGACCATATGCTGGGTCATAAAACAAGTTTTAACAAATTTTAAAGGATTGAAGTCACACAGAGTTTTTTTTTTAACACAGTGAAATGAAGCTAGAATTCAATGATAGGAAGATAACTAGAAAAATGTTTAAATGTTTAGAAATTAAGCTATAACTTCTAAATAGCCAAAGGAAAATAGAATGAATTGCAATGAGAATTAGAAAATATTACAACTAAGTAATATGAACACAGAATGAAGTAGCAAAACGGGTGGGATACATAAATTCCATTCCTAATAAAAATTTATAGCTTACATACTTATACACAAACTTTATGGCCACCCTGTATTTAAAAAGAAGAAAGATTGAAAAAAATTAATGACCTAAGCATGTTTCTCAAGAAGTTTGAAAAAGAACAAATCAAACCTTAAGGAAGTATGTAACAAAGGAAATGATAAAGAGAACTGTAATTAATGGAATAGAAAACAAATACAGAGAGTAAAAAATGCCAAGATTCAGTTTGAACAATCTAAATAAAATTGATAACCTCTGCAAGATTAATCAAGAAAGGAAAACCAAAGGCATAAGTAAACAATATCAGGAAAGTAAAAGGAGATATTGCTACAGATGTTACAGACATTTGAAAGTTAACAAGACCATACTATGAAAAGCCTCATACCAATTAATTTGAAAATTTATATGAAATGGATACATTTCTAGAAAAACACTTCTTACCAAAAATGAACCAACAATCAATGAAAAACCTAAATATTCATATGTTTATTAAAGAAATTGAATCTTACATGAATATGTTTGCAGTGGGCAAGAAAGTGCACATCCAATGGCTTTAGTGATGAATTCTATTCAGTGTGTAAAAAAGAAATAAACTTAACATCACACAGATTGATTCAAAGAAATAAAAAATAAGGAACACTCATTTTATGAATCCATCATGACCTTAGCACCAAAACCTCAAGAGGACATTATAAGAATCAAAGTTTTCAGGACAATTTCTTTCATAAATATAAATATAAAAATCTTAAGGAAAATAATAGTAAACTGAATACATGTTGTAGGTAAAGAATATACATCATTCTCAAATAAATTGTATTCTAACATTCATGTTTGGTTTAGCATTTGAAACAAATACAATAATGGATAAAGTTGTATGAACCTCTCAGTAGGTGCAAAAATTTGGTAAAATGCAACATTAATTCTGATTTATAAATATAAAATATGAATTATAGGCATGGAAATGAAAATGTTATAGCAAAAATCATATTTAATGGTGAAATGTTGATAGCTTTCATTTTTTGGTAATGAGAATAGTATGCCTGTCTCATACTATTGATATATATAATATGTACATTATCATCCTATTTAACTTAGTTAGAAGGTCCTAGTTAGAGTAGTAAGTTAAGAAAAGGAACTAAAAGCAAAGAATTGGAAAAGAAGTAATAATATTGACATTACTCATAGAATGATTTTTGAAATATCAAAAAGAAGGTACTACTAAATTATTCCAATAAGTAAAATTAACATTGTTGCTGATTATAATATAAACACACCAAAATTGATTTCTATATAACAGAAATAATTAGAAAACTAAATAAGAAAGGCTGTTATTTATAAAAGCATAAAAAACAGGAAATTTCTAAGAATAAATCTAATGAAAGACACTAAAGATCTTTACTCAGAAAATTATAAATGTTGAGCTAACATTTAAATAAATGGAAGTCATATTCACGGATTGAAAATCTCAGATCTCCTCAAATTCATTTCTTGATGCAATAAAAATCTCATCTACAGTCCCTGAAGTTTTTTAACAATAAAGATTGATAAGGTGATTTCTAAAATTTATATGAAAATGTAAAGGGCCAAGATAAGATAAACTTGAAGAAGACAGAGTTGAGGACACAGTAAATAGCAAGGTTTTTTATAAAGGAAGATGATATGTCATTGGTGCAAGAAAAAATAAATGGAGCAATGAAAAATAATAGTCCAGACCAAACTTACTGGACATTTGGGTCATAACAAAGAGGACTGTGCAGATCAGGAGGGAAAGGATAGTTTTTTGAATAAATTGTGTTGAGTTAATTGGATTTCCATGCAAAAAATCACTATTTCCAGATGTATTTTACATGCAAAAGATAAAAGAAGATACTGTAGTGTATCTTCAGGACCTTGGGGTAGAGAAAGACTTAAATAGAACTCAAAAGTACCAATTATAAAGAAAAAGATTGATAAATTGGCCTACACTAAAAGTGGGAATGTCTATTCATTTAAAGATATCATGAAAGAAGGGAAGGGAAGCCACATGTGGGAGGATGTATATAATACCTTTAACCAATGAAGGGTTCTCTCCTAAATATAAAAATAACTTATATAAATCAACACAAAAAATAAAGACAACTCAATAGAAAAATGTGTCTCTACCATAGGAACTTTATAAAAAAGGATCTGAATAGCTAATAATCATATGAGTAGTTCTCAACCAGGTTAAGCACCAGAAAAATGCAAATTAAAATAACACAAAAATGCAAGTTAAAATAATAGTGTGAGCCCAAGAAAATGACTGAAAAGATAAAAAGGAAAAATAACTTGACAATAACAAATATTGATGAGAATACAGAAATCAAAATCTTTCATATACTGCTGTAGGCAGCATAAACTGGTAGAAACACTTAGGAAAATTGTTTGACAATATCAAAGGTCCCACAATCTACCCCTAGGAATATAGCCAATGGAAATACATATATGTAACCAAAAATTATGTATAAAAATGCCCATAGCCTTCTTCTTTATAATATTTTCCCAAATGGAAACAACCCAAATATATATCTATAGAAAATTAGATAAATAATTTGTGGTAGTTTCATGTAACAGTCAGAAGTGGGAGTAGGCTAGCCTGGACTAGGGTGATAGTGGAGAAGGAGACAAATGGATGAATTTGGTATGTTTTGCAGGCAGAGTTGGCTGGACAAGGTAATGAACCAGTGTGGTATAAAAACAGGAATCACAGGTGTCTTGTAGATTTTGGCATGAGCAAGAAGTTATTTCTTATCATTTCTATTATTTCTATCATCTCTCACCTAAACTTCTTCAGTGTATCTCTCGTCTCCCATTCCTGCCTTTCTTTAATCCTGTTTTTCACAAAGACCATCCCAGAGTGGTCTTTCAAGCCATAGATCATCTTATTCCCCTGCTTATCACCCTGTAATAACTTTTAATGAACTTAAAATAGTGTAATATTTTAACTTTTCTATATTCCTCTTTATATAGCCTACCCCTGCCTTGCTCTCTGACATTGACTTATACCTCTATTACTATTTTTAAAAATGCATACTCTAGGCACACTAGCTTCTTTGTGTCTTTTGGAACAAGTTTCCTCCTTTAGGATACTGTTCTTTGCCTTGCCTAGTTTCTTTTGCCATTAAGATCTCAGCTCAAAAGTTAATTCCCTAGAGAAGTCTTCACCTGGTCATTAATCTAAAGTACTCTCCTCTTTCTGTCACTCTCATGATGTGACTCTCATATTCTCTTCATTGTTCTTATCACTCTTTGAAGTTATCTTATTCATTTATTATTGTTTACTCAATGTCTCTTCCTACTAAATGTAAGCTCCTAAGATTAGGAAGTTCATGGAGTTCATGTAACCAAAGCCAAGAATAGTGTTTGGCAAATAGAAAGTAGTTGATATGTATTTGTTGAATGTATGAGTAAAATGGGCAATCTAACAATACAAAGAGCATATTGAGTAGCCTTATGGAGAGCACATATATGCCCTCCTTTTCTATGAATATAGAAATAAACTTTCAGGACAGTAGCACTAAAAATAAAGGAAGAAACCCTAAACATACAGAATGTTTTGCTGTACAGTATACATATATCCAGATTCCCACCTTGCTTAACACTAAGTAGGCAAAGTTAGATGTAATCCCTCTTACCTTGTTCACCAGAAGAGCAAATAGAATGTAGCCCGAAGGAGCTTGCTGGTACTGATGTCTGCGACAATGGCCCTTTTATAAGGCTGAGGGAGAAGCTACCATCTGTGGGATGGTCTGATTCATTCCTAACCAAACCCAGATCCACCCATGTCTCCACCTCTATTTCTCTAGCAATATATGTTTACTTCCCAACTTCCTCACGTACTCATCTGTGCTTATTTTATCAAGTTCTAGATTTAGTTTTACATAAGCCTTATGTATTATAGATTTTATGGCAGCATCCCTTTGGCTAATATGGACTCTTTGTGAGCAGGAGCCATGCATACTTTTTTAGTAACCTCCACTTTGGCTTGGTAAATTGATAAATATCCCTGACCCTTGTTTCTCAAAGGGTAAGTTATACATTTATAAGAAATTGATTTCTGGTAGGGAAATAACACAGTATCACCTTCATGTCCCTTTTTATCTAGGAATTCTATCTCTTGATATTGAGAGAACTTGGAAAAATAAGAATTTGATCTTCTAGAAATTACGATGAATGGAGAGAAAACAAAGATTTAGTTTTTATAATTTAGTTTTTCATCTTTCAAAAGAGAGCAAGAATGTGAAGTCTTGAGTTATAAGTAGTGATTACTAGGAGCTAGAGCTAATTGGACAAGAATCATTTGTCTAGTTTTGCTTTGTTTTCAAAGTCATTCCATTGGCATCAGAGACACATTCCATATATTCTTCAATCTTAAATGATAGGTTTTCTTATTTATTGCCATTAACTATATAGGAGACTCCTATACCTGGTCTCTCTTGTGTTATATGCACTGTGTCTCCACATGGATGTCACTTAGTTATTTGTAACAGTCCATACCTGTTCAAAACTGAGCTCATGTGACCCCTCCCAAAACTATCCTTCAAAAATTCACATATTGGAATTACATCCCCATCCATTGTATGTCTCAAGCTAGACAAAGCCATTTTCTGTTCTGTTTTTTTGATACAGAGTCTCACCATGTTACCCTCTGTAGAGTGCTGGGGCATCACAGCTCATAGCAATCTCAAACTCTTGGCCCCAAGCGATAATTTTGCCTCAGCCTCTCAAGTAGCTGGGACTACAGGTGCCCACTACAACATCTGGCTTTTTTTTGTTGTGGTTGTCATTATTGTTTAGCTGGCCCAGGCCAGGTTTGAACCTATCAACTTTGGTGTATGTGGCTGGCACTGTAATTACTGTGCTACAGGTGCTGAGCCGACAAAGTCATTTTCATCTCTCCCTCTCCTTGATCCCTCATGCTTGTGTCACATCATGTCAGGTCAACCAGACTTACAGTCTTTAGATGGGCTGCCATCTATTTCCAGTTCTATAATTTTAGTTCTAGACATCACCATCTTTAATTGGATATTCGTATAAAGTGTCACAACTGGCCTTCTTTCAACTGTTAGACTGCCTAAGTCATCTTATAATTTTATCACGTCATTTCCTGTGCTGGTTCTTTCTTGCTGGTAGAACTCCAAATTCTTGTATGTGACATGCAAGCCCATTCTTGATAGGCATGAATCTGTTATCTTTCTAGCTGTCTCACTTGCTACCTGTATTTTATTGACGATTCACTCTAGTATTCCTTGGATTATCCTGTAATGGTCACCATTGTTCAAAATCACCACATGCTATTCTTGCTACCTGGAGGGTCCCTCGACCTTAACTCTTCTTCGTTATTTAAGACTCTTCTGAATTATCATCTCCTTCATAAAGCCTTACCAGGCCTTTATAGATATATCATAGTTCCTCCCCATGCTCAGTATTTACCTTCATATAGCACTGGTGATCTTTTATTTCACTTTATTATTTTTTTATTTTGGATTAATATAAGGGTACATATGATTGGGTGACATTATTTGTGTTCGTTAGGCAAGTCTGAGCTGTATTTGATTCCTTCACCCAGAAGATGTGCCATATAGTCCCACTGGCTTACTGATCCCCTTTTCCCGTTTTCCCTTTTCCCCTCCCCCCTTCTTGAATTTAATTGTTTTTCTTCTCATGTGGGCCATAGTTATTTATGATATTTTTGATTAATTATTTATGTGTCTGCCTGCCAAATTTTGTGTTTCTTCTCCCCTAGCATTGACCAAGTCTAAATCATCCTTTGTGTCCTCAAGCCCCATAACAACAGTACCTGGGACATGATCAAATAAGGTATGCAGGGGAATTGCCAATCTTGTTTAAAGACAAAGACAAAGAGATAGAAATATACCTGAGTTTTACAACATTTTTTTTAATTCCCTCATTCCTAAGCTAATTAGACCACTGATTCTTTTCTTCTGTGGAATACTAGTCAACAGCAGTAGAATATATGTCTTCATTTTCTCTTCTTTTCTATGTGGATTTATCTGGTTTTGTGTGTGTGTGTGTGTGCCAGTAGCTATTGTGTTTTTGTCTTTGCTGTGATGTAATAATAATAATATACTGTATTATGTACCCATTCTGTGCTAAGATTTTGCATGTGTTACTTTTAATCCTCAGGACAGTTCTGTGAGGTCATTGTTATTATCTCTATTTTAGAGATGAGGGAACTGATACTGGTGAGATGCCCCAAGTCACCCAGCAAGTAAGTTACAGAGCTAGGATTCAATTGAGGTCAGATTCCAACTTGCACATTATTTCCACTGTACTCTATTGCTCTGTGTGAGAACTTCTCTCTTCTTTTTATTCTTATTAGCCTTATTTTTATTTTTAATGTTTTAAACAGTGGTTTCTCTCAAAGTGCCCAAGTCTTAGGTAAACCTATCTGTGGGATTCATTGCAGGAGCAGCAGAAAGAGTGGAGTGTGGAGTGGATGAGGAAGGTAGAGTACAAAGTGTCAAGGATGAGGCCATCTGGCCATCTGGGATCTGACCTTTTTTTTTGCAATTTTTTGGCTGGGGCTGGGTTTAAACCTGCAACCTCCCAGTGTATGGGACAGGCGCCCTACTCCTTGAACTATACCCACCACCTGGGATCTGACCTTTTAATGGCCAAAAGATCCCAGGTCTTGCAGAGCATGTCAATATAGAGGAGAGTCTCTAGTAGATCTGCTCTAGAGCTGTTTTGTTTATCAGGTTATAATCATTACATTTTATCAGTAACTTAGATGACAAATGTGGACTGATGGCAAACATAGACTTAGGATCCATAAGATTTTAGCATGTTGCACCAATGGCTTAAATCTAATAAAATGAATCTTACTAAACAAAAGTAAAATTCTGACTTTGGTTTCAAATTAAACTTTACAAGGAAATGGTGAAAGACATGGGTAGAAAAGCAGTATTGTGGCAATGGCAGGGAGATTGGAGTGTGTCATAGCCTAAAAGGTAATGTTATGTAGGCTGTATTTAATGGAGCACAAGAGTAAGAACAATATAAATATGCTGTGATGTTCTTTCCCTAAGCATTTATGAGATGGTTTCAGCATCTCTTTGTTCAGTTTGATGAGCCAGGTTCAGTAAGCACATGGACAACTTGGTGTGTGCTCTGAGAATAGGAGATAGGCTGAGGGACTAGATAAGTGGCACACAGAGCCAGTAACATGGATGAATGGGTGGGAGATGCAGTGTCTGTCTTTAGCTGTATCAGCACCTGTTATGTAGAAGAGGGATTGTACATGACTATATATCCCAAGATAGGTAGAACTCAGATAAATGGGAAGGAACCATAAAAAGGCATATTTTGGCTTTATAAAGCATGGACTTTTAATATAATTCTCCAAACACAAAAACTATTTTTGGAGATAGTGAGTTCCCTATCACTGCTTACAGAATTTTAAACTGGATGGGAGCTTGGCAACCAAATAGTCTAATCTCTTCTCATTGTAGTTAAAGACAAGAAGGTCCAATGTTGCATGGCTGATAAATAAAAAAGTTGAGATCCAGGACTCCAAGTCAGGATTTTTCACTCCAGATCCTTTTTTTTTTCAAATTAAATCATAGCTGTGTACATCAGTGCAATCTTGGGGTACAATGTGCTTGTTTTATATACAATTTGAAATATTTTCATCAAAATGGTTAAAATAGCCTTCACGGCGTTTTCTTAGTTATTGTGTTAAGACATTTATATTCTACACTTAGTATAATTTCACATGTATCCTTGTAAGATGCATTGTAGGTGTGGTCCCACCAATTCCCCTGCCTCCACCCATCCTCCCCCCTGTCGTCCCCTCTCTTCCCCTTTCCCCACTGATCCTCTTTATGTTACATGAGGCAACATCAATTATAGGGAGATGAGCATGAGATAGGGATAATTTCAAGGAAACTAAAATAGAAGAACATTGGGTGAGTGTCTGATAAATTCCCCTTTCCGCTGAGAACTGTAATTCTTTGATTCAAATAAATTTCTTTACCTTACTAGATTCAGCTCAGCTCAGATAGTTATTTGATCGGTTTAATAACTGCAGAGATAACAGAACTACCAATTCCACTTTATGGCATAAACAAGAGGATAGTTGTTGGCTTTCCATGTCCCACTTCTGTCACTTGCATACTAGCTTCTTACCCTCAGAATCTCAAAAGAATTTCCCCCCTTAAGCCTTTAATATTCCTGGCTATGGAATAGTGAACTCCTTGTAGTGGGACTGCTTCTCTATCCCCAGAGAGACCTTAGCTTTCATGTCATTGTTGCCGCAAAATGACAGGGTTTCAGAGATGTTTTAGGTGTCTGTAGTTACCTATTGTGGCTGCCAGGATTTGTTAAAGGGTGAAGAGAACTCCTCAAAAGACCAGAGTTATTGACAAATAAAAAATTATAGGATTTCAATTATAATCATTCAAATGGTTGTCCCTCCCTTTTCCTGCCCACTGGGCTGGAAAGGCATTGTGTTGCCATATGGCCTCTGGGCTGCTGAAGTGGGTCAGGTTGTCACTATTCAAGGGATCAGCCCTTTGAGATGTGTGGCTGAAGCTGTAGGAGTGAAGGGGAGTTGGAATTTGTGGTTAAATGATTTCCTATAGGAGTTGTAGTCATCTCCTGGGAGGTGCTGTTTTGAGGTTAGAATTTTTCCAGGTGAATATTCTCTTGAATTCCATGGCAGAGTTGAAGCTGATATTACTCATTAGCCACACAGTGATGGGGCAGTATCTGGTGAGAACTTCCATTGGTAGCTTGTATTTGCCAGAAGAAAGTAATGGTGATCTCAAGTAAAATGTCCAAGTTTTCTTTGGTGTCCCCAGATTTTGCTTTCTGCAGGTACTTCTCTGTGTGTGTTTGTACGTGTGTACGTGTGTGATTGAGAATGAGAGAAGGAAGGAGAGAGAAGCTAAGGGATGTAAGGGCAATTGGGGTGAGAAAGGACAAGTCTTTTCCAGATATGGGCAAGCCATTTTATGCCAATGTGGGTTGTATCTCAGTTTTTTTATATGCCCAGCATTTTCATGCACGGTTACTTACCAACAGTTTCACTGAATTATAGAGAGGAGGAAATCAATATGGCTGACAAGGTTGAGGACTGAGAGTGGAATTGCAGGGAATCTGTGGCTGAGGAGTGTGCAGGTGTGTGTAACACACCTGCACACACTGAGAGAGTGTTTGAGAGACAGACAGAAAAAATAGTGATCAAAGATGAGTCTTTTGAATACTAGAGAATTATTTCCAGGAGTTATAGTGCTGTATTAAACCCTTCAAGCACAACTGTAGAGATGACTAGAAGTGTCCTAAAGTGTGAAGGGAGGGGCATCTGTGTAGTAAAAACTGTGTTATTTGAAAATGTTCTTTAACAGTTAAGAACAAAAGTAGGAACAGAAAAAGTAATAGAAAAACAACTGATCATCTTATGTAGTTAAGGGAGGAAAAGCCTTCATTACTTGTCTCTTAAATGGTTTTAAACAGAGAGATTGTGAGATCTTTAGGGTGGCTATATCAGCAATGACTAGTGTTAACAGTGAAGGGTGTGCCATTCACCATTCCATGTCCCCTACAAAGAGGTAAGGATTGGTGACAGGGTGATGCAGCATCAGGAAACTGGAGAAGAGTCCAGAAGTGATCCAAGAGAGATGTAATAGCCCTTTCTGACCAAAGACTTTACCAATGTTATATGTTCAGACAGGGTCTAGCACAGGAAAGTAATTATAGGAGAATGCAGACGATCAGGAGGGGCTAGAACTTGAAGTGCATTCCTACTCCCTCTTCTCACCTATTCCCTTTATGTACAGAAATATGATAGTGAGATAGATATACCAGAGGGAAAATTTAAACTCAGATTAAGAGATAGGTCATAGTTTTCAGGGGTCATTTATTCATTTAACAAACATTTGTTGCTAGCTGATGACTAGCCAGTCACCACACTTGTCACAGAGCTATAAATGAAGAAGGCAATCTCCTTGTCTTCCAAGAGTTCTCAGTACAGTGAAGAAAGCAGACATGTAAACAATTTGATATGTGTTATAACAAAAGTATTTGTAAATTATTATAAGACAGATGATAAAGCAATTTATTCTCTTTTAGAGAGATCAAGAGGATGTGATATTTGAGCTGAGCTTTAAAGGATGATTTATCGGATTTTGTGGAACAGTACAGGGGAAGACAGGCTTGGGTAACCACATGGAAAGGTCTTGAAAGCTGTGCTAAGAGAGATGGATATTTTCTCATTTGTGTTAGAAGAAAGCAACTGGTTTTTAAGTAGAAAATTGACAAGAGCAGATTTTTATTCAGTAAAAGTAATTACTAGAAGTGTGGATGGTGAATTGAGTTGGAAACAGGCAATTTAAATGCAAGAAGGAAGAGATAGGAAAGTCTCAAAGTAAGGTATTAAAGGCAGGAGACATTTAGAAGCAGGTCTTGGTGATGCACTAGATATGGGGGTGAGGGAAGGTGAAGAGATGAGATAATAGCGGGGGTCCTGGCAGACAGCTGGTGTTGGGTAGGGTAGGGAGGGGCACCCCAGTGATGCAGGGTCTGTCAGATGGACAGAACTCAGCACTAGAGAAGTCAGAAACAGGAGATTTCCATGGGCAGGTTGTAGGGAGTCAGTGTCAACAGTATCATATCACTGAGTAGCAGAACCTTAGGGCACATCTTTTAGGCCTGGAGGGATTGCATAGGCTAGAAGTTTGGAAGTAGAAAAGATTGAAGAACAAAGAAAGTTCCTGTCATGAGTCACTCAAGAACAAGGAACCAGGCAGAGACCTCTTACCATAACTGAGAAGGATCAAAGCCAAAGTAACAGCATATGTGACTTTATACTAATTCCTGAGCTTTAGGTAACTTCTGGAGGATGGGGTCTCTCACTAAACATCCACTACTTGAAGACTCTTCTACATAGTCAGAACTTATTTTCTAACAACTTGGACTTTATTTCCTTCTTGTAAGTGTCCTGATTACTCATCCATTGTAATTCACCACCTACAACCTGTAGATCAGGCAGATGTTTGATTGATAATCTTCATGATCATTGGTGTAGTCCAGCATCAGACTTTAACTACACCACACCCCTCTTACCCAGGTTTATCAGGGAAAGGCCCAGAATAGTGTATCTGGGTTAGTTGTGGAGTTAGAAGGATTATGTAGGCTCGAAGTTTGGGAACTAGATCAGTCCACAAGGTGAATATCAGGACCACTCTGGAGTTAATCTGGAATAATATTTATAATTTCTTCTTATAGCAAAAATTAAAAAAAATCATTTAGTACTCTAACCTACCACATATCCAGAAGAATTACTGAGGCCTAATGTTCCAATGTCCTTTATGAGACTAATGATGTTCTTTTTGTTAATCTCATGGATTCTTAAATCCATCGTGGTCTTGAGTTAGAAGTGGACTCACTCCATTGACATTTCTATTCATTTTATCCCTTAAAGTACGATTTCCTCAATTTCTTAAAGTATCTGTTTCAAAAGATTTATCTGATTTTAGGACATCCAGACAACTTGGGGCAAAGACCCTCAGATCAGAATACTTTTGGTGATACCCTCAGAGTGGATGATCAAGCCAGTGTGTTGTTAGTCTGGAGTCTCCATCCTTTGTCTTTTTACAGGATGACCTCTGCTTTCCATGGCGGTACTTGAGAGAGTGAGATAATTTTTTGTCTTCAATTTTTGTTTGATTATTTTCACCTGTATTTTCCAGAATCTACCTCTTTACCTCATTCTATCTTTTTTTCTAATTAGGCCATTAGTTAGTTACAAAACTTGCAAAATGTATTTTGGTAGCTTTTCATATATATTTATGTTTAAAGTAATTAACAGAACACTGCTTTTCTTTTCACAGTGTCTAGTAATCCTCAACTAATTGCTTTATTGTCCTCATATAATTCCTAGCTACAAGAATTTTATAGATGAATTATGAAATGGTTGAACTCAAATACTACTATAGTCACCGTTTTGATCCCCTAATTATAGTGCCAAGATCGCGAAATCCATGGTATGGTGTTGAGGGCACAGTCTCACTAACGTTGGCTTTGCCTATGACTGCTGGCTCCTCCAGTTACCAGTGTGTGACTGTGATCAAATTTCTTGATCTCCCTTAATCTATTTCCTCGTCTTTAAAGTGAGTATAATAATACCTACTTTCCATGGATCTTGAGGGTATTAAATGAAATGAATGTCAGTGGTCTGGCACTGGGCCAGGCATTATAGCAGGTATTCAGTATTACATAACTGTGAAGTCTTACCGAATTAGTAAATCCAATATTAGACACTCTTATTTTGATTGATTTTTGCACATGTGTGTTTCCATCGAGAGAGGAACAAGAAATATACATATTTTTATTTTTATTTTTCAAGGATTTTAAGAGTTGACGCCCCCTCTCTGAGATTATATAGGTTTTCAAAGGTCCTTTAGGGTATAGTGTGATCTGCCAGATTCCTTTACCTACTCTAAAAGATCAGAGAGAAGTTTTCATTTGTTTTAGGGAAAAAAGTAGCTTTAGGGGAATAATAAATTTTAAATACAAAAACTAAAAAAATTACTAAAAATTAATCTAGCTACATTTGTTGTTTGCCTCCATTGTATACATTCCACTTTCAATAGTCCCTGCTTTTCATCTGTCAATCCACCCATTGTCCATTCCTACTCCATGTGGTTGGGGTGGGGGAAGGAGTCTGTCTACCTTTGACTTCGAGGGTGAAGAATGTTGGTTGGATATCAGTGGGCAGAGGTGGGTGGGCATGTGACCTGGAATGTCTAAGGCAGAGTGAATCTCAGGACTATTTTGGAAATGGCCAGTGAAGAGATAGCATCCCTCCCCTGCCTCCCCCATGCCCCACCCCTTGGCTCCAGAACCCTAAGATTTGAACATGGAAGGATGTAGGCAGCACTACTGCAGCCAGCCCACAGCCGCATGTCAGAAGCCTGCCTGTATATGGAGTCAACAGGGCAAAGCAGAGCTGAGAGGCTGAAAGACTCCCCCAAACTTGATGATGTCTTCTAAGTCTTAGAATGAGTACTATCAGTACTATCAGTGGCTAAAGCCACTCCAGACTCTGAAGTTACGCCAAGCAATATATTGCCCTTTCTGTTTAATAAAATTTGAGTTGTTCTGCTACTTCGAGTGGAGATAGAACTGGTATAATTTGCTATTTACTTTTTACTATGCTCTTCATTTATAAAAAGTATTTAAAAAATATCAATATAACCCTGGATGTGTTAGAGAAAGGGTAGTAATAGAAAAAGGGGAGAGGGAGGAATAACGAGCCCTCCATGCAATTCTTTCCTATCTCCTTTTTCCCTCCAAATCAAAGGCTGAAACAGTATCAGTCACACTGTACCTTTTTTAAGTTTTATTTTGTTTTTAATTTATACATAATAATTGTATATGATTACAGGGCACAGAGTGATGTTTCAGTGCATGCATATATTGTATAAAGATCAAATCAGGGTAATCAGCATATCCATCACTTCAAACAAACACTTGTCCTTTGCGTTAAGAACATTCAACATCCTCTCTTCTAGCTATTTTGAAATATGTATTATTGTTTACTACAGCCACAATACTGTGCAGTGGGATAGTTAGATAGGAGGAATATTACACTACTTTAAGAATAAATTCCTTCGGGAACAAAGGTGGAGTCTTGTTTAAGTTCTCAGAGGCCTGCCCCTGTGGGGAGAGAAGTGTGTATCTGTGGCTTTAGCCCTGCTCAGCATTGGAAACATCCTGGCAATCTGAGTGTTTCGTCCTATAGAAAATTATTCACATTTCCATTGTCTTTCTTTCCGTTTGTCTTCTGAAGTCAAAGTTCTGGAATCCATTTATTGTTAGGTCTCAGCTCTTTTATTCTCTCCAATGCTTTTACCAGGGATAATCTCCCTTCTTGGAGATAGTTTTGGAAGCCTGCACAATTAATCACATAGACATTGGCCACAGACTTCTTGGTGATCTGAGACCACCAGCACTCAGGATACCAATGATTATTATTTTTTTAAATCCCAGTTGTACAGATTTGAGTTAATCATATTCCTTATTTCATGGCACACTACAATTACTGGTCTGTATAGGTTCTTCTTTGGAATAGTGACTGGCTGGTTAACTTTTATGCCTAGTCTTTATTCCCATTTTTCTGATCCTCCTTATTAGCAGTAAGTCTAATGAGTTTGGTCTATAATTTGAACATGTTCTTGTACAATATGCATTGTTATTTTCATGTTTGTATAGTTATACTTTTATACAACTGCTAGCATGTGATAGACCTCATCTTTCTCTTACCTTTTCCACCTAATGTCCATTTTACTTTATGTATATACCATTGCTTCTATCTCTGCCATGGTTTTGCATCTACTGAGTATAATTACGCACTCCTCTGGCTATGGGCATCCAGATTCTTTCCAATTTATTCCTCAGCACTAAAAACAGTGCTATGATGAGCAGCCTTTTATGGATCTCTGAGAGATATTATAGGGGCCATAAACATGCAAGTGGAATTGCTGGGCGAGAAGGCCTGTGTATACTGAATCTGACTAAACACTGTCAGAGCATGTTTTGCGACAGCTTCACTCTTCTATCAGAAGTGCATGAGGCTCTCTCCACCCATCCTCCCCCCTCCCCTCCCCTCCTTGCTCCTTTCCCCATATTCTTGTGCTATAATTGGGTTATAGCCTTCATATGAAAGCTATAAATTAGCTTCATAGTAGGGCTGAGTACATTTTTTTTTGTGCATCTTAGAAGGGTACAGGTGAAACTTACTAAATGCAAAATACATATGTTATACAATAACCAAGAAAATCCCATGAAGGTTATGTCAAACAGTTGGATGAAAATATTTTAGATTGTATATGAAGCCAGCACGTTGTACCCCATGATTGCACTAATGTACACAGCTCTGATTTAATAAAAAAAAAAAAAAAAAGAAATGCATGAGGCTCTTAAACTGACATTCCTGCCAACACCAAGTGATATCCAGTTTTCTAATTTTTTTCCAGTCTATGCCACAGACATTGGCACTGTTATTTCAATTTCTGCTTTCCTAATTAGTGAGTTTGGACATCTCTATGAATATTTCTAAACCATTTTGATTGACTACCTATTCTGGAAAATACATATTCAAATACTTCATTCATTTTTCTACTATTTTTTTTTGTACTAAAAGGAGTTCCTTATATGTTTTAGATATTACTGTATTTTATGTTTTAGACATTGGAAGTAATTTCTGTCAATCTGCTATCTGTTAAGTTCATTCATGGTGCCTTTCACTAAACAGAAATTTATAATTATGGTGTAATAAAAGTCATATGTGTACATGTAAAGTTTTATCTATGATTCCTTTCCTGGCCTGTATTTTCCTATATCTCCTTCTTTTTGCTTTATTATTTTAAGCTTTACATTTAGACATTTATGTGGTTTTTGGGAAAGATTCAATTTTGTTTTAATCTATGGAGTAAGCTAGGTTTGCAGCTCCATCTAGTAATCTGTCTTTTTCCCATTGATATATGGCCTCCACTTTACTGTATATTAAATTCCCATTTAAACGTGGTTATACTTTTTTTTTTTTTGAGACAGAGCCTCAAGCTGTCACCCTGGATAGAGTTCTGTGGCATCACAACTCACAGCAACCTCCAATTCCTGGGCTCAGGTGAGTCTCCTGCCTCCACCTCCCAAGTAGCAGGGATGACAGGCACCTACCACAATGCCCGGCCATTTTTTGGTTGCAGCCATCATTGTTGTTTGGCAGCCCCGGCTGTATTCGGACTCACCAGCTCAGGTGTACGTGGCTGGCGCCTTAGCCCGTTGAGTCACAGGCGCCGAGCCTAAACGTGGTTATACTTCTAAGCTCTTTGTAATGCTTTGGTAATCTGTCATTGCAATAACATCACATTGTTTTATTACTCTGACTGTGGAGTATGTTTCTTTTTTTTTTTTTTTTTTACTATTAAGAGAATTTCTTTCTTTCTTTTTTTTTTTAAATTTTTATTACCAGTCTTGGAACTTGAGATTGGTCATAGCTTGAAATTTAAGGAATCGCTTTCATTTTAGTTACCTCATTAGTTTTTTTTTTTTTCATTTGGCCAGGGCTGGATTTGAACTTGCACCTCTGGTATATGGGGCCTGTGCCCTACTCCTTGAGCCACGGGCGCCACCTGAGAATTTCTTTTTTTATTTCAAATTAATAAGAGGGTGCACATATTTAGGTCATATTATTTTCATTTCTCAGGTAAGTTTCAAGTAGTAGTTGAGCCCTTCACCCAGAGTGTGTGCTGTATACCCTTACACTGTACACATTAGGGGAGAACTTGCCAATCACCCTCCCTCCTCCCCTTTCCCTACCTCCTCCTCTCTCTCTCCCCCTTTCCTCCCCCCTCACTCCAATATACTTGTGTTTTTCTTTCCTGTGGGTGTATAGTTGTTTATCTATGGGTTTCATATTAATTTCATACAATAGATACTTGCTTTTCCATTCTTGTGACACTTTACTAAGAAGAAAGTGTTTCAACTCCATCCAGGTAAATACAAAATATGTAAAGTCTCTATCCTTTTTTAATGGCCGAATAGTGTTCCATGGTGTACACATACCACACTTTGTTAATCCATTCCTGGGTTGATGGGCACTTGGCTTGTTTCCATGTCTTGGTGATTGTGAATTGAGCTGCAATAAACATTCTAGTGCAAATGTCCTTGTGGTAAGATGAATTTTTGTTCTTCTAGTAGATACCTAGTAATGGGATTGTGGGATCAAATGGAAGGTTTAGTTTTAGTTCTTTGAGAAGTCTCCATACTTTTTTCCATAGACGTGTACCAGTCTGCAATTCCCCCAGCAGTGAAAAAGCTTTCCCTTCTCTCCACATCCACACCAACATCTGCAGATTCAGCATTTTGTGATGTGGGCTATTCTAACAGGGTTAGGTGCTATGTCAGGGTGGTTTTGATTTGAATTTCTCTGAAGATTAGGGATGATAAGCATTTTTTCATGTGCTTGTTGGCCATTTGTCTGTCTTCTTTAGAGAAGTTCTATTCAAGTTGTATTTACCCACTAACATATGGGGTTGTTTGCTCTTGTTGATGGATTTGTAGATTCTAGTTATCATCTGTATATTCTAGTTATTTTTTGTAGATTCTAGTTATCATCCCTTTGTCAGATTCATAGCATGTAAATATTTTCTCCCACAAAAGGGAGAAGAAGGCTGACTGTTTGCTTTAGTTTTAGACTGTTGAAACTTTAGCTGTGCAGGAGCTTTTTAGCTTGATAGTTAACTTTTAGAAATAAAAACAAATCTGGAGGTACCACATTACCAGACTTCAGATTATACTGCAAGTATTCAGTGATCAAGTCAGCACGGCACTGGCACAAAAATACCGATATAGATCTGTGGAATAGAATAGAGAACCAAGAGATGAGCCCAGACACTTATCACCATCTGATCTTTGATAAACCAAACTAAAAGCATTCACTGAGGAAAAGAATCCATATTTAATAAATCGTGCTGGGAGAACTGATTAACCACATATGGAAGACTGAAATTGGACCTGTATCTCTAACCATTGATAACAATTGACTATCGCTGTATAAAAGATTTTTATTTCATTTTATTATTATATTTTTTATTAAATCATAAACACATAGATCATGTATACATTAATGCATTTATGGGGTACATTGTGCTGATTTCATATAGAATTAGTAATGTTTACATCACACTGGTTAATATATATCTCACCTGTTTACTTTATTATTGTGTTAAGACATTTATATCCTATAATAATAGATCCAACATGTACCCTTGCATTATGCACCATTGGTGTGATCCCACCATTCACCCTCCCTTGATCTGACCTCCCCTTCCCTCCCATTCCTTCTCCCTTCTTCATTGTGTGCCATAGTTGTGATCTATTCTTCATATGAAAGTGTGAGTGATTATAAATTTATTTCCAATAGTACTGAGTACATTGGATATTTTACTAAGTAGAATATGTTCCAGCTCCATCTGTGTAAACATAAAAGAGGTAAAGTCTATTAATCCATTCATGAGTCGATGGGCACTTGGACTTCTTCCATGACTTGGCTATTATGAATTGAGCTGCAATGAATAATCTGGTACAAATATCTTTGTTATAAAGTGATTTTTTTGTCCTTTGGGTATACACCTAGAAGAGGAATTGCAGGATCAAATGGCAGGTCTACATTTAGATTCCTGAGTATTCTCCATACTTCTTTCCAAAAGGGACGTATTAGCTTGCACTCCAGCAGTGCGGAAATGTTTCTTTTTTCAACATCCACGCCAACATCTGTAGTTTTGGGATTTTGTTATTTAAGCCAGTCTTAAGGGAGTTAGATGGTATCTCAAAGAGGTTTTGATTTGCATTTCTCTGATGATTAAAGATGATGAGCATTTTTTCATGTGTCTGTAGGCCATGTGCCTGTTTTCTTCAGAGAAGCTTCTGTTCTAGTCCTTTGCCCACAATAAAATGGGATTACTGTGTTCTTTTCTTATTAATAAGTTTGAGTTCTCTGTGGATTCTGGTTACTAAACCTTTGTCAGAGGATAACCTGCAAATATCCTCTCCCATTCTGAGGGCTGTCTGCTTGCTTTACTTACTGTGTTCTTGGCTCTGTAGAAGCGTTTTAGTTTGATCAGAACCCAGTAATGTATTTTTGGTGTTGCTTCAATTGCCTGGGGAGTCTTCCCCATAAAGTATTCTCCCAGTCCAATTTCTTCAAGTGTTTCCCCTGCACTCTTGCCAAGAATCTTTATAGTTTCATGTCTTAAGTTTAAATCTTTTATCCAGTGAGAGTCAATTTTTGTTAATGGTGAAAGGTGTGGGTCCAGTTTCAGTCAACGGCAAATTCTCCCAGCTCCATTTATTAAATAGGGAATCTTTCCCCAATTTATATTTTTGATGGGTTTATCAAAGATCAAATGACAATAAGTGTCTGGGTTCATCTCTTGGTTCTCAATTCTGTTCCATACATCTACCTCTCTATTTTTGTGCCAATACCATACTGTTTTGATTGCTATAGATTTATAGTATAGTTTGAAGTCTGGTAGCATACCATTTGGCTAAAGAAGCTGGCAAGGTGAAATAGAATTGAAGGCTCCTGGAGTTGTAATTAACCAGCCCTTTACCAAAGATCTGTGACTAGTGATTATGGCTTTTCCTTTAGAGCTTTACAAAGGTCCCATTCAGAACTACAGCCTGAAACTCTGGAAACCTGCTTGTTGTGGTGGGGCTAGATGATGCTGACCAATATTCAGCTAGTCTCTGTTCAATCCTAGTGAATCAGTGGCTTTGGGCTGAAATCTCACCTGTGGAGATATATAAGCAACTAAGACACCTTGTCTTCTCCAACAGGTGAGAACTTGAAGGGGAGAATCCCACACTCCCACAACAACACAACCATGATATAACCTTGGTGGGTTCCTGGGTGACCAGTGCAGGTCAAGAGTTCTAAACTAATTATCCTGGTCAACACAAACACCGATCAGATGGGAGAGTTCAAAAGGTTCAGCATCTAGGCAGCGGGGTTCGTTCCACTGGCAGCTTAATTTAACCCCAGTAGGACCATGGATACTCTGCCCCTGCTGCCACTGGTGGGAGTGGTGCCACAGGTCTGGGATACTGCTGTGTGCTGGTTGCAGGAGCTGGAGAGTATTGCCTCCTGGGTAAGGGTCACAGGGGCCAGTTGGGAAGTGCAGCATGGATCTGCTGACCCCTGGCCTCAGGCCACAGGAGCTGGTTGGGAAGCTGGAAGGCAGAGTCACTGACCTGGTGGCCTCAGGGGTCAAATGAACCAGGGGGGAGTCCTGGCAGTGGCCCACAGGTCTCAGTAGCTGCGTGGAGAGGTGAAGGGTGGAGTTATCATCCCTGGGCTGTGGGTCAAAGGAGCCGAGAGGGAGTCCCTGGCCAAGGGCTGTGGGCTGGAGGAGGCTGGGGAGGAGCTGGAGGGCACGTGGGCTGGTGGGTTGCAGGGACCAGGTGGGAGTTGCAGACCACAGGCTGCAGATTGCAGAAGCTGGGCAGGAGTCACTGACTGCAGGCTGCGGATCTCAGGGGCCGGGTGGGAGTCAAGGGCTGTGGGCCACACAGGTCACAGGAGGGTATAAAAGATTTAAATTTAAGGGTGGCACCTGTGGCTCAGTGAGTAGGGTGCCAGTCCCATATACTGAGGGTGGCAGGTTCGAACCTGGTCCTAGCCAAACTACAACAAAAAAATAGCTGGTGTTGTGTTGGGTGCCTGTGGTGGTCCCAGCTACTCAGGAGGCTGAGGGAAGAGAATCACCTAAGCACAAGAGCTGGAGGTTGCTGTTAGCTGTGATGCCACAGCACTCTACTGAGGGTGACAAAATGAGACTCTGTCTCTAAAAAAAAGATTTAAATTTAAGACATGAAACAATAAAAATCCTACAAAAAAGTATTAGAAAAAATCTTGACAAAACCAGACTGTGGAATGTGTCTTAATACCTAGTAGGGCAAGTATCCACTCTGTTTTTTTCTCAAAATGTTGACTTACCTATCATGGACCTTTAGTCTTCCATAAAAATTTTAGATTATCATCTTTCTCAAAAAAATCAGTAAAAATAATTTGAGGTATGTGTGATTATAATGAATTTATGTGTTAATGTGACTGACATATTTATAATATTAAGTCATCCCAACCAAGAAATGGAATGTCTATACATTTCTTCAGGTGATTTTCTACATCTTCTACTAGATTTAAAAATTTTCTCCATGAGGGTAATAAACATTGTCATTAATTTCTAGTTACTTTATGTTTTTTAACAGACTTTTAATTGTTTATTGTTCAAGTGAAATATTCTAATCTTTGTAACTTGACTGTGTCTGATAAACTTGATGAATTATCTTATTAGTTATAATAATTTGTTGATTATGCTATTTTTTTCCTAGCTGGATGATCATAAATCATTCACAACTAATGTCATTTTCTTTCTCTTTTTTCCCCAATCAATGTACTTATTTCCTTTTCTTTCCTTATAGCAGTGGAAAGGATACCTCATACTATGTTAAACACTAGTAACAATATTGTCCCTGACTTTGTTTCTAAAAGAATGACTGTAAAATTTCTTCAGTAATTATAAGGTATACTATGTGCTTTTAAAATATAATCCAAGTTAATAAACTTCCTATTTCTAGTTTGATATGCATTGAGGTTTACTAAAAATATTTTCTACACTGAGACAAGTATTATTTTTATCCTTTAGTATGTTAAAGTAGCAAATTACAAAGATAGATTACATGATTTTGAATGTTTTTTACATTCCTGTTATCAACTTTATTTAATCAGCAGATACTATTTTAAAATTCACTTTTGGGTATAGTTAGTTAATACTTTATTTAGAATTTTAAAAATATTTGTCATAAATAAAATGAGAATATCATTTTATTATATTGTGTTGCCCATTTTATATTATTTTATAATCAAGATTATATTATTTTATAAAATTATTTGGGTAGTTATCATTCTTTCTCTTTTTTTAGAAGAACCTTCTGAGACGTTTGGTAGAACTCCCTAGTTATCTGAGTGGTTTTTTTTCAAGGTGGGAGATCTTTGAATATCATTTAATTTTTTTCAATACTTAAGGGCCTGCTGAATTTATCTGCCTCTTTTTGCACTAATTTTGGCAATTTATTTGTTTTTCCGAGACTGTGTACCTTTAGTCTAAGTTTTAAAATATATTAGTTTATGTTCATTAGTTATGTGTCCAGTGGTATATTTGCATCTCATCTTTTTTATTCTTGGATCAGTCTTGACAGAGGTCTTTCCATCTTATTAATAACTTTAAAGAAATAGCTTTTTTATTAATGTTCATTCTTTTTGTTCTTTATTTCATTGATTTTTTAACCTTGTATTTATTATTTTGTTCTTTCTTGCTCTTTTCCCATGCCTTTATTTAAATGTTTAGCATGTTTTTTTATCTTTTTTGTTTGCAGACAAATATATTTAATGCCCCAAATTTTCCTCTAAGAACTGTTTGATGCCTATCCCTCATATTTTCATCATAACTCAATTTTGAGGGTTTCTCAATTCTCTTCATTGTTTCTATTTAACCCAAAGATTGTTTTTAAAATAGTGGCTTTCTTTTCTAACTATTTGCTTGTTACTAGTTATTTCCTGCTTTATAATGAGAGATTATAAAGACTTTATGATGCTAATCTTCCAGAATTGATTTCTTTCTGTCCTGAATGGTCTATTTTTTGAGTGTATAATGTATTCTAGTGCAGTGTATTTTCTCAATTTGATGGATAAAGTGTTCTGTAAGTTTGTGAAAGCTTGACCTTGATATTCTTTCTTGTTGGGTAGCTAACATATCTGCTTCCACTTTTTTTTTTTTTTGAGAAAGATGCTCGCTTTGTCACCCCTTGGTAGAGTGCTGTGGTGTCTCAGCTCACAGCAACTTCCGATTCTTGAGCTAAAGCAATTATCTTGCTTCAGCCTCCCAAATAGCTGGGACTACAGGTGCCTATCACAACATTGTGCTGTTTTTAGAGATAGGGTATCGTTCTAGCTCAGGCTGGTTTGGAACTTGTGAGTTTAGGCAATCTGCCCGCCTCGGCCTCCCAGAGTGCTGTGATTACTCTGCCTACGGTTTTGCCTGCTTGAGCAATCAGTTTCTGAGAGGGTGTGTTGAAATCTTAAGAGTATGCTGATGGATTTGTGCCTCCTTGTAGTTCTGTTAGTTCTCAGACATATATTTTGAGCCTGAATCATTAGCTGCATCTACTTTGTTACACAGAATATTGTCCTAGATATTTTTTTTAGATATTAAGAGCTCTACTTCAGCTTTATTTTGGTTCACATCAACCTGATTTGTTTTTATTCTTTTATCTTCAACTATTCTATGCCTCTTTCTTAAACAGATCTTTTATAGACAACATGTTGAATCTTTTTGGTATAGTTATTACCAAATATGAAAGTCTTTGTCTTTTCATTGCTCAGGCCATTTACATTTTGAAATTATGCTAATATTCTTATTTCTGCCATCCTTTTCCTTTGTACCAAAGAAATGAATGTCCAGTCTTTTCTATAAACAGATGTAAACTCAGATTGAATAAATAAATAAACGATGTATATTAAACAATATGTTGTTTATTGGAGATAAGCCTAAAACAAAATTGCATGGAAAGGACGAGAAAGATATGCAGTTAATATCAGAAAAGATAGAATTAAAAGTGACACATTATTAGCATTTAAAGGTATAACGTATTGGTAAGAAGAAGAATTCACAAACAACTCTCTGTGAAGAATACCTAGCACCTAATACTTTGTTTTGAACTAGTTGAACTATTGTTAAGAACTAATAGAAATAAAAGGAAAAGTGGATAAATCTATAATCCCAGTGACTTTTAGACTTTTGTTATAAGTCAAAATTATCAAGTGAAAAAATGTAGAGACTTTGAATGTACATTTAATAAGCATTTATAGATTAATAGACATCATCAATCTCTGCTTTCAACAATGAATACACATTATTTTTAATAGTACATGAAAAATTAATCAAAATTGACCATAGACTAGGTTACAAAGAAAGTGTCAGCAAAAACCAAAAATTAGATATCAAATATACCTCTGTAACTAGCTATAAAAAATGAAAATCAATAACAAAGGATAGACAAAACAAAATAAAACCTGAATAATATACATATCTAAAAATGTTAAACTTACACACATAAAAAACACTTCTAGGCGACTGATGAAACATGAAGAAAATAAAAATGGAGATCATAAAATATATGGAATAGAATGTTAACTAAAGTAGTATATTTAAAGCATCTGAGATATAGATAAAGCACTCAGGAAAATTCATAGCCTTAAATGCATTCATTAGCTATAAAGAAAAAAGTAAAAATATAAACTAAGCTTACAAGTAGGAAAACAATAGTAAAACAGACCCAAAGGAAATAAAATGGGGAAAATAACATAGAAGCAGAAATTGATGGAGAAAAATGATATTTCTTCCACAAAGTCATGAACAGTCCTTTAAAAGAATAGTAAAATAAATAAAGATAAAAATATAAAAAGTACATTAAGGAGCACTAAAAAACCAAGGTAAAATAATGATTTAAAAAAGGGGGGTGGGGTCTTGGGGTCTTGGGGTCTTGGTGTGTGTCACACCTTTTGGGGGCAAAACATGATTGTAAGAGGGTCTTTTCCTAACAAATGCAACCAGTGTAACATGGTTTCTTGTACCCTCAATGAATCCCCAACAA
>CAUYON010185427.1:0-32796 GCA_963573935.1 Arctocebus calabarensis
TATTTTCTTGTACCATTAAGAAGAATGTTTTCATATAGTAAACGAGAAAATATCATGAATGGTATGTCAATCAGGTTGATAAAATATCTCAGATTGCATGTGAAGCCCCCACACTGTACCCCATGGTTGAACTAATGTACACAACTATGATTCAAGAAAAAAAAAAAAGAAAAAAAAAAGAATTTAAAAAGATGGAGGCTCATCTATTTTTATTGACACTGAGAGATGCTTGTGATTTATTATGTAGTGAAAAAAATGATTTGATAAGCAGTATGATTTCATTTAAAACATTAGGTGTAATCAAGTCAAGAAACAATTACGGAGCCCTCACTGTGGGCTGGGCACTGGTCCAGGTATGTGGGATACAGTAGGCAACCAAACACATTAACATACCAAACTAAGAAGGTCTCTGCCCTTGTGGAGCTTACATTATAGAGGGGTGACAGGAAAACAATAAGCAGAATAAACAAGTAAAGCATTCAACAAGAGATAATAAGTGCGTAGATAAAGAAAAGGAAATCAGGTAGATGGGAGTGGGAATGCTAATGGGGAGATAATTTGAAATGGCATAGTTAGGATAAACTTCATTCAGAAGGTAAGATTTGAGCAAAGAAAAGCTGAAAATGTGAAGAGGAACATGACCTCCAGGGACAGGGAATAGTAATAGCTAAAACACAGGCCTTAAAATGGGGAGAATAACTGGTGTTCAAAAACACTAAGAAAGATGATATGCTGGTGTGATGGCAATGAGGGGAAGAATGGAGGAGAGCAGGCTATAAAGTTAAGTTGGCATCTGGGTTATATAGGGCAGGACTGTCCAAAACAATTTTATGAGGTTGGGCAATTAAGTTCACAAGCTCATCCTAGAAAAAGGGTTGTATACTCCATTGCTGAATATCACTATAGTCACCTTCCAAGTACTCCCCTTGGGAAGCTATGCACTGATGCCAGCACCTAGTCCACTCTTCAAAACAATTTTGGAAATCTTTTTCTGGAGTGGCCATCAGAGCTGTCATCATATTACCCTTGATGTCCTGAATGTCATCAAAATGTCTTCCTTTCAATATTTCCTTTATTTTGAGTAAAGATAAATGTCATTAGGAGACAGATGAGGTGAGAAGAGAGCATGTTTCAATGGTTGACTTGTTACCAGCTGAGAACTCCCTCATAGGCAGTGGTGTGTGGGCTGGCACATTGTTGTGATGGAAGAGACATGAGCTGTGGTGAAAAGTTGATGTTGTTTCTGCCTAACTTTTAGCCCAGGCTTTTCTACACTTCCAAATAGTAAGCATGGTTAGCTGTTTGTCCAGTTGGTACAAATGGTACAAATTCATAATGAACCATCCCTATAACATCAAAAAGGGTTAGCAACATTTGTTCTGACTCTTAATTTGGACTGGCAGAACTTATTTGGTTATGGAGAATTGACTGACTTCTATTGTATACTTTGATGCTTTGTTTCAGGGTTTTATTGGTACACCTATGTTTCATCACCAGTGATATTATGGCCCCAAATATCATCTTGACTCTCCAAAAGGTCTTGGTAAATTTCAGCTCTCCTTTGCTTTTGTTCATCCGTGAACTCCTTTGGGACCCCACACCTTACCTTTCTCATGCCAAGATTTGTTAAGATTTTCCTGTTTTTCTATTGATGTTGTAATTTGCCATGCTTCTCAGAGTCAGCCTATGGTGTTCATGTACAATTCAACAAATTTTTGCAAGGTTTTCATCAGTTCTTGTTACTGGCTACCCTGTCATCTCTTTATCAGTGACACTTTTTCTCTCCTCAGAAAAATGTTTAGTCCATTTACACAGTGCCATTTTATTCATGGCATTATCCCCATAAACTTGAACTAACAGGTCCCTGATTTCACTTTCACTCTTGTTAAGTTCTGCAAGAAACTTAATGTTTGTTCATTGCTCTAATTCAATCTCCAGCATTCTCACGACAGAACACAAAACAACAATATTGAAAATCACTCAGCAAGACACTGACACATGTCAACATGAACACATCTATGAGACACTGATATGCAAAGGTTATGAAATGTTACCAAGCTGTTTATATAGAGCTGCCAACATAAGTGCATCATGGCAAATTCACAAACTTAATTGTCAGACCTCATAATGTGAACCCCATATGCAATGGAAAATTTTTAGCAGATACTTTGAGAAAATGGAAAAAGAAACAGGTGAAATTAGTTTTAATGGTATATTTTATTTACAGTAATACATTCAAAATATTTTTAAACATTTAATCAATACCAAAATTATTAATGTGATATGTTTTATGCTAATATTTTGAAATCTAGTTCCTATTTCATACATGAAGCATATCTTAATTTGGACTAGCCACATTTCAAGTTCTCAATAACTATAAATGTCTACTGACCACAATATTGGACAGTAGAGAGATTAAAGCCCTATAGGTCACTTGTTCAGATTTGGTTTCAATATGGAATAAAGTAGTTACTATGGAAATATGAGAAGAGTGACTAGATCTAACTTGCATTTTAAATTGATCACTCTAATTGGAATGATGAGAAGAAAGGGAGAACCATGGATAGAAGCAGAGAGGTCTAATTAGAAAGCTGTTAGACGAATACAGGCAAAAGATGATGGAGACTTGGATACAGGTGTTAACAGTCAAAATGCAGAGTAATGGTCAGATTCTAGATTTCTTTTGAAATTAGAGTTAAGGTGATTTAATGACAGATTGGTAGTGTAAAGGAAAGAGAAGTGCCAAGGATAACACCAAGATTTTTGGCGTGAGTAACTAGAAAGATGGAGTTTCAAGTCAAAAGGTGGTTTTGCAGGTGGGATAGCTTTGGAGGGAAAAACATAAGTGTGATATTTCTATTAGACCTCCAAGTGAAGAGTTGAGTTGGCAGTTAGCTATATGAATTTGAGAGAAAAGTTTAGACTGAATGTGTAAGTTTGAGAGCTGTCATTATAAATAATAACTATTCAAAGTTGTAAGATTAGATGAGATCATTAAGGGAATGAGGTTAGATGGAGAAGAGGTCTGAGGACTGAGTCTTGAAACTCTCCAATGGGATGAGGTCCAATACCAGTCTGGATAGATTTTTATAATATATTGATAATCATTTTTATTATTAGGGGGATTTCAAGGGTCTGGCAAAGAAGGGAGACTTTTCATATATAACTGTATTGTCTTTATAATAAATATAAAATAGTGTGATTTAAAAATATGCTAGCAATCTAGAAAGGACTTTCATTTTCAGATCAGACATAAAGAAGCTGGGAGGTCATCACTGTTGCCCTTGGCATAAGAAAGAACTTGAAAACTAAATATCAATGACCTTTCTTGTACCCATCAGGGGACTGAATTCATAGGGCAAGCCTTTATCTCCAACCCTGGAGAGACAGGCACACATAGGAAGGTATCAATTAAGGCATTTGTTTACCTGGAGTTGAAATTTTCAGAGGCAGTGCAAGCCTATAAGGACTTAAACTATAAATTCTGATGAATTACTGGAGGCCAGGTGTGGCTATCAAGAGTTTGTACAGCTCCTTGAGGGTCACAGTCATTGGAAGGGAATACTTACACTTTTCTGAATTTTTCCTTCAGTTAGTCCACTAAACTTTCACCAGGAAGATTTGGGATAATCCAAATAATGCTGTCTAGTGCCTTTCTCTTTGCCCTGGTGACTATAGAAGTTTATAAAGGTTATTTTCACTGAATATGGGGTTTGGAGTTGGTAAGTTATTTTTTCATTTATTCCACCCAAGTCCCTGAGTGACTATGAAGAACAAAGTACCCTGCCAAGCTGTGATGGACATGTAGTATGAGCAAGAAAGAAACTTTCTATTTTAGCAAACAAACACACAAACCAAATAATCAAAAGTTACCAGTGTATTCATGGTGATTCATGAAAGTCAGAATAAGGAAATTTGATGTTTTTTGTTAGATAGAGATTGGGGAACCATTGGATGTTTTTGAGGAGAAATCTGATTTAACCAATAAAACCATACCCTTTTAGTAATCAGTAGCAGTGCATAGCAAAGATTATCTGCTTTCTGAACTAATTCTTACCCTTGGCTCCATTATGTGCCTAAAGTTACTATTTGGAATAATAAGAACCCCAGTGAAGTAATAATTACCAGATTCCTGCTCATAATATTATTTAGTTGTGTGTTTTGTTTGAGGCTATTTGAAAATATTCAGCCATAAAAAGATGAAGGCTTTACATCTTTCGTATTTACCTGAATACAGTTGAAGCACATTCTTCTTAGTAAAGTATCACAAGAATGGAAATGCAGGTAGAATGGAAATCCTGTGTACTCAATATTAATATGAAACCAACAGATAAATAAATGCAGCTCCACATGAGAGAAAGACACAATGAAATTCCATAGCGGGGAGGGAGGAGGAAAAGGGGAAAGGGGAGGAGGGAAGGGGGATTGGTTAACTCTCACCTAATGTGCACAATGTATGGTTATATAGCACACTGCCTGGGTGATGGGCTCAACTACAACTGAAATTTTACCTTAGAACACAATGTAACTTAATCATTTGTACCCTCATATTAATCTGAAAAATGTGTATATTTATACATTATGCAACTTAATAGTATGTTCATACTTAATATAATTGTGAAGAAAATGACAAAAAATACTCATATTGAGTAATTCTAGCTGCTTTTGACAGTTAAATGTCCATCATTAAAAAGAGCATTCAGATAAGAATGTAAGTCCTTATTATTGCTCTTATCTAAAAAGATTAAAAATTGCTTGTTCCATAATGCCTTTAAAATAGTTGCCTACTGAATATATATCTAATCTTTCAAGGATTTTAATTAAATAAAGCTTCTATGTGAAGTATCCCAGAAATGGAAAACCAAACTGCTCTTCTTTTGTCTATCACAGCAATCCATAAGTGGACCAAAAGAGTCTTTGTTTTCAGTATGTGTCTACCATTGTCTACCTTTTAAATCTTGTACTATGTATGATCAGTTACAAATTTAAATATTTGCAATTAAAGATAATAAAGACTTTAATGTTCATTAAATTTAAAAAAAATCTAGAGATTTTGCCTTATTAGAAAAATGTCCTTGGCTTCAGAAATAATTTTTATGCATGCTCCAATTGTTTTTTTGAAACAGAAACTTAATATTACATCTAATGTATTTTTCCCGTGGGAGAAAAAGAACCCACAGCCCACAAATGTTATATATGTTGGGTTGTAAATCATTACAAGCTGGAGAAGGAATAATTGGGTCTAGAATTTTCTTACATTGCCTCACATTTGTCATTTTCTAGAAAATGCCCTTTTTCATGAGTTGCAACTGAGGACAGTTTATAAGTCAAAAGGATTCTGTTTTCAAATCCATATGTGATATTTTGCTTAATAAATACATCAGAATCTGGAGGACAAATTGACATATAGAAGAAATGTAGAAGGAAGGCAACCAGTTGTGTCTGCTAACAGACTAAATATTACAGGAAAAAAAAAAGAGGTCTGTGTGAGTTTTAAGTTCTGACTGTTCCCTAGAAATTTGAAAATAAATCTTGATTGAGATGTAAAATTTCATCTTCTAGGAAGCTGAATAACAGACACAGCAGGAAATGCCAATATCGTTTAAATAGACATGTCTTACAAAGGTGAATTTCAATGCATTTTCACAGCTTTCTGAACAGTATTATCACACATTTAAGTAAGTAGGTCAATGTTATAATGTGTGTGTGTGTATGTTTGTGGTGCTTCAATGCTATATTTTATTATCTTATAAGCAATTCACTAAGAATATATTGAAGTCTCCTGATGGTCTTTATTATTGCTTATTCTTATTTTATTTGATAAATCTTAACTTTTAGTACCTACTTTAAAACTTACCTCCTTCTTTCAGCTTACACCTGCATCATCTTCCTTTACTTAGAGCCTATCATCTTGCTGGGCCATTTGCTTCTTCTTAATGTTTTAGATACTTTTATCTTTCTCCCATATTTGATTATTTGTTTTTGAAATTTAAGAACACATGTAGTCTCTCATGTCCTTATATCCCCCAACACATGAAAGTGAGCAAAAGTATAGACAAATAAAAGTTAATGGAAGAAAGATAGGAAGGAAGGAAATAAACTGTATCCATACATTTTAATGAAACTTCAAGCCTTATAGCTTTATAATAATATACAATAATTTCTTCTTAAAAGTCAGGAATTCAGACCAAGACAAAAAAATATGCACACACTAAACTGAAAATGTACATTGACTAGTACTGACTTTGGATGGGAGTTTTAGTTGGCTCAGAGAAATAACCTTACATAAGGGCAGATGCTTCTCTGACTAATGATTAATATAGCGATAGTCAAATGTAATGAAAATCATTTTTGCATACTGTTGCAATGTGGTATGACAAATTATTAGTAGTATGGATGGCTGAGATTTTCAGGACAGGAGACATTTTAGAAATGTGCCTCAGATTTTTAATGGTCCTACCATGGTCACCCTCATGTACCTGTCAGCTACAAATAATCAACCATTCATATGGATCTTTACAAAATCTTAAAATCTGAGTTTCAGGATTGAGAGTTGAGATGGGGATAGAAATGGAGGGCTTTTTTTTTTTTTTTTTTAGAATTGATAAGGAAACAGTTTATACTCTGGAAGAAGGTGTTTATTTCCCTCCTTCCCCTCTTTGATGATATTCTAGCATCACTGATCTTCAAAGTACTTTCTCACAGGAATTTTCAAGTTGTGCTCCATTATATCTAGATATAATCTAATGCAGTATTTTCCAAAATGAGGTCCCTGAAATGCTGGTCTTCTCTGAAAATGTTAATAAACTCATATGATAAACAAGTAAATGTTAATGACTTTCTTTCAAAATACTCTATGAAAAACTGTATGTAAGAAAATCACTAAATAAATTTAAATAGTTCTTACTGCTATGCAATACTTATTTGAAGAAATACAGTGCCAAGAAAAGATGCTAAATCAATGCTAAATCAAGAATAATAAGAGGGAAAATTAGAAGTCATTTATTTATTTGTTCAATAAATACTTTTGAGCACCTACTATATACCTGGTACAGTTACAGGAGCTTGGGATACATCAGTAAAATGCATTAATGCATGAATTTAAATCTGCAGTATTTATATAAAACTATTTTATGATTGCAGTTTTCTGTTATATCTTATATTATTAAGTTCTTTTGTTTTTGTTAAGTTTTTATGTATTCATTCATAAAAATTTATAAATGAGTTACCATAATTAAACCAGTATAATTTGTTTTATTCATATATACAATTAAGATAATTAGATATTGATCATTTATTAAAGGATTTATTTCATTGTGGTGGTATTTTTATTTTTCTATTAACTACAAGAGTGAATTTTGTGAACATTGGAGATTTTTAGTGCATTTGAGTTGAAAGAGTATCATAAACAAGAAATGACCAATGTAAACATGACATTACTTTCTAAGTGAAAAGTTTATTATATAGCTTTCTGGGAAAAGATCTTATCATGGGAAAGATGGAAGAAGTACTGAAATAAATTTGAGACAAAAGTTTTGTACTAATTAGGCAAATTTTAATCGGTAAATCATATGATTTCATTGGCATTTTACAAATATTACAAATGTAACATCTTGCATTTTTATCAGGTTATAAAATGAAATAAAATCTTTTCTGGCTGGCTGGTTGATATGGAGGACTTGGTGGTTTCAGTGAAATTCAGCAAGTAGCTCTTTGCAAAGAGAGAAAAAAGATACTATATGTAGATGGATAGATATAGATAGATATATGAAATTAACTTATCTGACTTTTATTTGTTCTAGCCAATGGGGCTTTTAGGGATGTTTTCTGTGTTAAGTTTCTTGAACTAAGGATGAGATGAGAGTTCTTTCCCATGCTTATCTGTAGAGAACAATCAGTAAATAGCCATATGCATTTCATAAGGATTGACTCTGCTTTCTTTTTTGGTTTTTCCATAGAGGTAGGGTTAGATATGATATCAAATAATCTTTCTCAAAAAAGGAGATACAATTATAGGAATTTAGGAAATGTTGATATGATGGCTTTGAGTAGAGGTTGAAACAGATTCACTTGGGTTTAACAAAGTTGTTCCCAGTTGCTGTGTATCCTTTATCCAATTATTCCCTTTGACTTTGTTTTCTTAATTACATGGAAATACTAATATTTAACACACAGGATTGTTAGAAGTCAATATAATAATGAAAGTGAAAAGAGCTCAATGGTAGACCTGTTTCATCGTAAGGTCAATGGTGAGTAATTATTTATATTGTTGTTGTTATTAAGCATCTAGTATGTGTTAGGCTTGGGAATAATACACAATATTATATCTATAGTTGGAGAACTAAGGAGTACATACTTGCAGGAAAATTAAAAAAATAGAATGGATGAGAATAGACAGGTTTTCTTAAATGTAAGGTTTGAATTTTGTTTTAGATAGTATAAATAGTACTGAAAAAAATCTAAATTTCTTTGTGTATATTGTTCCTTTATACTGTTCATTAAGTATAAAGCAGCTCACAGAGGACCTTCAATAAAGTTTGTATTGATTATTAGCTTTTGGGGGAAGTAAAAACAAGAGATAATCCAATTTTCCAGCTTATTTCTTTGCGAACAGTAGAAAGGTGTTACATCTTGTTGCTGCCAAAAGGAGCAGCTTAAAGGTCAAGACAGCGTACAAGATCTGCTCCTCTAATAGGAACATTCTAGCACACATGGGGGGAGGGGAATAATTTTTGGTCAGTTTTGCTCCTAAAAGTCAAGAGATAGCATAACATCAAGATGTTTTTGGGGGGGATCTCAATTTTATTCCCTATCCTTTTTTTACCCTCATTGAATGATTAAATACTAGTTGAAAAATATTATGGAAAAGAAGGTGTTGAAAAAATGCATTCCTTTGCATATCCCCAAGTAATTTGTTATTTGTATTGTCCCCCAGATTATGTAAAATTTCCTGCACCTGGAATCATTATATTTCCTCCTTAAAAAAAAAAAAGACCCTGACATGTGATTGTGAGATCTATATTTATAAAGAATTGAGACAGGTGAGACTCAAATTTTCTTGTCGAACCAATCCAGCTGCTAATAGCTATCTCCGAGATACCTAAGATCATTTATGCTCCTGATTATTTCTATTCCATAGTAGAACTGGTTTGTCAGTCTGTCAGTACTTAATGCCATTTGTGAAATTAATGACATAGGGAAAAAATGAAGCTCTGATAATGGTTGTAGCTGTACATGTTAGCTGATTGTGAAGACATGGCAGAATTTAGTAATATACGTGGTATCCATAACATTTGTGTGCAATTGCACATGAACTTCTGGACACCCTGTATCTTAAGTTACATGATCTTTTTTCCCCTAGTCTATCTCTAGTTTGTGGCATTTTAAGCACATTACTTATGACTTGTTTGTTTAAATGATGCCTTTAAATTTCTGATTTTAAATATTAGTTGACACATATAAAAATACAGAATGACTACTTGTTAGAGACAGTTTCATGTTTCTATGAAAAATTTGAATATGTATGAGATGGTAAACTGTTGATCATTCTATATAAAGCCTTCCAAAGTGTCTTTCTAACTTTCTGTAAATGGAATATAACTTAACATCTAGCTCCAATCCTATGCGTTTGTAGAAAAGAAAAAAATGATTAAATGATCTAAGATGAGATTTTATCTTAATAACAAAGTCAGACAAGTAAACATTCACAAAGAACTATTCCCAAAGGCAAGAAGTCATTGGACTACACAGAACCTTTAAAAGAAATAAAAGCTTCTTTGCCAGGAGAGGATAACTCCTGCACATCTTTCTTTCTGAGGATAATTTTCATTCATCTTTTATTTATTTATTCACTTATTTATTTATTTAACATATTATTATAAGTTTATTATAATAGATGGAACTCACACAGCCAGTTGGAAAAGAATATAAGACAAAATGTGGGAGAGATATTATCCAGAGGTTCTGTACCTCCTCTTGGTGTGCCACCCTCCCGGCATATTATATGTTCACCTACCAAGAAGCTCCTCATACACATTTTAAAAAGGTATAACTGTTACAAGAACCTTAAATTTATTACCTTCTCACTCATAGGATCAAATAAATTCTAATCCCTTTGTAAACACACTGACGTAAGGAGAAGATAAAAGTAGTGGGGTGGATAATTCTAAGATTAAATCATGAGCAAAAGTAAACTGTGATGGGTATGATGTGTCACATAACCTGCATGGTAGCATTGGCCTCTTGAAGGAATACTCTGGAAAACTCCCTTATGAAAATTTTAAGAGCACATTTGAAAAATTGGGAAAATTTATGTATTTTTGTTATATTCAGAAAAGCATTTCATAGCGAAGTAAAAGAAAAAAAAGCATATAATTCCAATCACAGATAGTAATTTGAAGTCCATACTTATTTTCAGTGTTATTTGTTAAATAATAGTTAACATATTCATTGCTTTTCTAATAATCTGTGAAAAAACCTAGTTAATAGATTTTAGATAGATACTTTAGATTTATTATTAGAAACACTGAGAAGAAAGAACTATGAGCATTTGTAGAGTGCATGTGGCTGAACTTAAAAAAGAACTTCACTGATCATTCTGTTGAAGATAGAAATGTGGTATGTATAATCACAGGTTTTACTTTTCTCATGTATAAAGGGTGAAATGTGAGTCTCAGGTTCACTATAGTTTTAACATTATGCATATATTATTTTCAAAAAATCAATAGGGACAAAGGAGAATCAAGGATAATTATTTGGTTCTACTTAGCATGCATTACTCATTAATAACACCACATACAAGTGTTAACATAGCTCATTTACATTGGATGGAGAATACTATTGTCTAAAATTCAAGTGTACCTTCCTTTGGTGATGGCGTTCATTCATTCATTCAACCAGGATTGTTGTAGTTCCTGTTATGTATGGGTATTGCGACGGAATTAACACTATAATTAAGGAAAAACCAATAAAACCCACTTACTGGGAATAGAACAAGCAATTTAGATTTAAACATTATTTAAAAAATTTTAGTACTTGGCAGACAATTAATGATATTTATTTAGTACTACCATGCCTGGGCACTGTACCATTTTCTCTATAGTTGTTAATTGATTGACTCATGTCATCCTCATAGTATTTCTATATAGTAAATGCCATTATTTATCCTAGTTTACAGTGAGGAATCTAAGACATAGAGAAGATAAGCCATTTGTTCAAGCTCCTAAAATTGGCAAATGACAAACTGTGATTTGACCCCAGAGATCTAGTGCTCACCTGCTTAAAAACCGTGCTGCACAGATCTTCACTTAGATATATTGCAGAAACAAAGGAATCTGATTGCAAATACATCTGGCTCAACTCCTTTGTGAAAATAGTAGTAATGTGACCAGAAGACTTATATCCTCGATTTTATTCCCTTATGGATTATATATGGATTCAATGCTGAGCTATCTTCTCTTTATTTCCCTCAATCTCTTAATAAAAAATGATCTTCACTGCAGTATATATGAGATTATTATGATGAATTTCCTATTATATAAGAATTATTCTATTTTCATAAATTCAGATAACACTGTACAGTTACTGTTGAATGCTATTCTATAGTATGTTTGAAAAATCCCCAAATTAAATTTTAACTAGACCAGTCAAAGAACCTTTCCTTTCTAAATAAGCAGACAGATTATGCTTTCCGTAGTTGATTAAACCATTCTGAAATCATAAAGGACATAATTTAGATTTGATATCCAATGTTTTGTACATATACCTTTATTCAGAGAGAGATGAGAGAGAGAAGGAGAGAGGGAGAAAGGGACTGAGAGAGAGAGAGAGAAATTTATTTTCTGCAGACAACTGCTGCACACCCACAGACAATCCAACATTCAGTTCAGAGATGTAGGCTCCTCATTTTGGGAATGCAAACTGTTTACAATGAAGGTATCTTTAAAAGAACTTTTTTGTAGAAAGAAAAGATCATTCTGCCTTTCCAGAAAAGGGAAACTGCATGGCTTTTGTTTATTCTAAGAGCCTCAAATCTCAAAGCACATGGGAGAGACTTAGAAAACAATATTCTGTAATATTTGCAGAAAAACATAAACACAGTATTACAAGTAATACTTATTTTCCAAACACACAATAATAAAGAAGATTTATTAGAAACTTCCTGCATTGCAGTGTGTTATCCTAGAATGCTTTTAAATGCATGTAATTAAAATAAAACTATTTTATAGATAAAGAAACTAAGATGCAGAGAAGTTAAGTAGGTAACTCATTGAAACCCTCTGGAGTCATGTAGTTCCTTGCTATATTATTTTGATTTTCTTGTAGATATTTTAGCTATTATAAATATTTCCATATTGCTCCTCTAAAAATCCATTCATCAAAGGAAACTTTTCATGTTGTATTTCTTTTTAACTTCTAAACTTGTTTTAAATTTAAATAAAACTTTATAGCCCACTCTAGCCACCTTATCATATAATTTGCTCATTTCAAATATTTTAAAAGCTAGTATAGTTATTAATAAATCATTTCTAAACTTCGACTTTAATTTGTGCAAATATAAAATGACTGATTTTTATTTTATTTTACAGTTAGTGATTAGGCTTTCAGACTGACCAAAATGCTTTTGGGGACACATTTATATAAAAAATAGATGTACACACATATACATACATTTCCATTGGGAAAGGTTTTAAAGGTTTGTTTCCAATATAATTATGTAATAGTCAAGGGAATGCCAGTTTGGTACAAATTTAATAGCTTTTCTAGGTAAGATTTCCTAATTAGTGCATGAAGGAAACATTGTCAATCTATTTGAAGAGTTCATTAAATTAGGTTATACATGCTATTATAAAACATAAAGGAGCATAAAAACATCCAGAAGAAAGCATAGAAACAATCCAAATTACTCAGAATCAAAGCGATTGATTTATGATGGATTATTAAAGATAAATGGTATCTCATTATAGTTTCAATTGGCATTTCCCTGATGATTAGTAATGTTGAGAATTTTTTATGTTTGTAGGCTATCTGTCCATCTTATTTTGAAAATCTTCTGTTCATGTGTTTTACCCAATTTTTGATGTCTTTTTTTTTTCTTGCTGATATGAGTTTGATCTAGCAATCCCACTGCTTGGTATCCACCCAAAGGAAAAGAAGTTAATTTTATACTGTTGGTGGGACTATAAATTATTACAATCTTTATGGAAAACAATATGGAGATGCCTCAAAGAAATGAAAGTAGACATACTATTTGATCCAGCAGTCCCACTGCTAGGTATCTACCCAGAGGAAAATTAGTCCGTTTATAAAAAAAGCCACTTGCACTCAAATGGCTATCAGAACACAATTCATATTTGCAAAGGGGTGGAACCAACCTAGATGCCCATCAGTTTACGAATGGATAAAGAAAATGTGGTAAGTGAAATACTACACAGCCATAATAAGAAATGAAATAATGTCATTTACAGCAGCTTGGATGGAACTGGAGACCATTATCCTAAGTGAAATGTCTCAGGAATGGAAAAGCAAACACATGTTCTCACTAATAACTGGGAGCTAAATGATAGGCACAGAGACATAAAGAGATAAAAAGGATATTGGAAACCAGAGTAGGGAGCATGGCACGGGAAGTGTGGAATAAACACTTACTTATTGGGTACCATGCACACTGTTCTGGTGACAGACACACCAGAATGCCCTGACTTAAGCATTATTCAAAGTATCTATGTAACAAAATCACTTGTAACCCCTTACTATTTTGAAATTTAAAAGATACATGAATTTTAATAATAAATGTTCTAGAAACAGAAAATATGTAAAATTATAAGATGCTGAGGAAATGGCTAAGTTTAAAGAAGCTTTACTCAATAATTAATAAGGACTGGAAACACTCTTAACATTCTGAATATGGTTGCCCGATTAAAGATGTTATAGAAAATTATCAGAAAGTGGGAAGCTGAGTAAGCTCATCTGAAATTTAGTGGATGACTTATATTTAGGTTAGAATATAGGGATGAAAATAGTCAATACAAAGAAAGAGATATTAGATTCTTTTTTCTGAAATATTCACTCAAAGTAAAATCTTTATGATATTATGTTGAAAATCATAAAATAATAAATATAATGAATGTGTTAGGTTTGGTGACTTATTTTACTTTGATGAAATGTGATATGACTTTTTCCTCCCTGAAATTGTAACATATTTCCATGGATGATGGTCAGAATATTTACCAGGTGGTATAGCTTGACCAGACCAATAAGAATAAATAACTATTATGGCATCCCACATTATGGGATGAAGGATAAAGATAGACTATCTTCTTGTCTGTCTGTCTTTTTGACTCTGTATTTTCTGTCTGTCTTTCTATCTTTCTGTTTCCTGTCTTTATGTTTTTCTCTCTGTCTGTCTTTGTGTCTTTCTGTCGGTCTTTCTGTCTGTCTGTCTTTCTATCTGTGTGTCTGTCTTTCTTTCTTTCTCTCTGTCTGTCTGTCTTTCTGTCTTTCTATCTTTCTGTCTGTCTGTCATTCTATCTGTCTGGCCTTGTCTGTTTGTCTTTCTGTCTGTCTTTCTATCTTTCTGTCTGTCTGGCCCCTTCCTTCCTTCCTTCCTTCCTTCCTTCCTTCCTTCCTTCCTTCCTTCCTTCCTTCCTTCCTTCCTTTCTTCCTTCCTTCCTTCCTTCCCTTTCTGTCTTTCTATCTGTCTGTCTTTCTGTTTTCCTGTCAGTCTGTCTTTCTTCCTAACTTTTTGTCTTTGTGTTTCTTTGTCTTTCTGACAGACAAAAGACAGAATGATAGACAGAAAGACAAACAGAAACACAGACAGAAAGACAGATAGACAGGAAGAAAGATGAAGACAGAATAATTATAAGGTCTGTATATAACATGAGCAGATAGACCAGACCAGTAGGGAACTGGCTTTCTAGCTGTCTGTGAATGTCTTGAACTGCAGTCTCAGAAAAGACACACCAAGGTTAAATTTTTGTATATAAAAATACCACAGAGTTGATATTTATTGAGTATGCATTGTCAGGGCCCTACTTTGTTAATTAATATGATAAGTGCTCATATAATTTTAATTGCAATTGGAATGATTTGAAACATTGCCTCTGTCTGAAGAGTTAACCTGTGTCTTACTGATGATAAAAATGACTTTCTGAAGAATCATAATAGAACCCATGCTGTGTAATAAGGACTGTGTATGTATTCATCTATATAAAGGGTATTCATTCATGTACATAAAGGTGAATATATATTCATCTGTGTGTATTCATTTGTATGAAGGAAAGTGATGGGTTGGGTTCTCCGGGGAGCAGACTCTAAGTTGGCATTTACTTTGTAAGGATGTTGATTAAGAAATGTCTTTGTGATGAACACTCATGGGAGGGAGAGGAAGGCACTAGGAAGAGATGTCCAGGAATGTTAAAAGGTCCTATAATAATTTCCATCAACCCCACAGGATGCTCTAGAGCAGTGCTTCTCAACCTTCCTAATGCTGCGACCCTTTGATCCAGTTCCTCATGTTGTGGTGACCCCCAACCATAAAATTATTTTTGTTGCTACTTCATGAAGTATGGTTAGGGTTCACCACAACATGAGGAACTGGATGAAAGGGTTGCAGCATTAGGAAGGCTGAGACCACTGCACTAGAGCTAGAATGACCCTTCAGTATTATCATGAATAGGGATGAGTTTACCAGACCTTTATACTCACATTAATCAGTTATTGGATATTAACCACCCGTGGAGGCAGCTCTCTGCAGCTGAGGTAATGCCTGAAGGTGCTGATAGCTAAAGCTGTTGCCATTAGCTTTCCAGCTTCTGGCATGCAAAGTCCTTCAGTAAAGAGAGGTCTGGGCCATTTACACAAAATAGGATATTGTACTAGATCCTCCACAACTAAGGAAGTACAATAATCTTTAATTAGTCCTCACTTATCCATCCCCTTCATAGCTATGATTTTTTTGGGAATTACATACTTTGATCAATTTATGTCTTTCTTGAGTGGGATATAGATGTGGAGTCTTGTTCTTTAGTCGGACAGAAGAATTGCATTCCTTGGGAATGTTAATCTTTTAACAGAGTCTCTTTGGAACCTGTTTGCCATGTCCCTTTTTAAACATTTAGATTGTTATAAAGTATATGTTTACTTGGATGTTTTGCAAATGTTTATTGAGGGTTACAAAAGTTTTGCAAAATGTGACATGCCCATATGAATTAAATGCAGTCTTTTTTTTTTTTTTTTTTGAGATAGAGTTTCACTTTGTCATCCTCGGTAGACTGCCGTGGTCTCATAGCTCACAGCAATCTCAAGTCAGCCTCCTGAGTAACTGGGACTAAAGGCACCGCCACAATGCTTGGCTATTTTTAGACAGGGTCTTGCTTTTGTTCAGGCTGGTTTCAAATTCCTGAGCTCAAGCAGTCCACCTGCTTTGGCCTTCCAGAGTGCTAGAAGTACAGGCGTGAGCCACTGTGCCCAGGGAATTACATACAGTCTTACTCTCTGTAGGAGTTTCCATGCTGGCCAAGGTTATAAAAAAATGGATAATTTTTTTTATGTAATAGGTAAGAATAAAGGACTGTAGAAAGAAAGAAAAATGACCAATTGCGGAGGGAAGTAGTCTAGATGAAAGTAACTAAAAGGTAACAAGAATTTGTCTTCACGACTAAGATTGTTTTAGATTTGACAAAAGTAATGCCTGGAGTGCCATGGAATACTATGCATTTGACCTAAGTTGAAGTGGTCCCATGAGAGGGAAGGGGGGGGGATTGGGTAAATTCTCACCCAAAGGGTATATTGCACAGCTATATGGCACACTACCTGAGTGTGGGGCACAGATACAAATTGGACTTTAAACTTACAAATGCAAACTATGTAATCTGTACTCCCACATTAATCTGAAATTAAGAAAAAAGAAAGGAAAAAAAATAACCCCAACAAATGAATATTTATAAGTTCCCCATTAGTCAGTGCTACTTTCAGAATCCTGCTGGAGGAAGAACAAGACAAAGAATTTTAATAGCTGTTGCCTGATATTTTATAGTAGATTTCTGACTTCCTCATAGAGATCAAGGATTAGACAGGTCTAATTATGTCATCTGAGCAGAGCAAAGTGCTTGGCACCTGGTAGAGTTTTAACAGATAACTGGTAGTGAATGGATTGTATTAAGTTATAAGACATAAAACCTTAATGAGGGCACACATTCCATATTCTTATTAACTTCAAGAAAGAATGAGGATAACATACATCAACACTGGTTCATGTACAGCAATGCATGCATAAACCAGTGACTTCCTTATATACCTTCTCCTTTTTTTCTTTACTTTCTTCATTCCCTTCCTTTTCTCATTCCTTGTTTTCTCTTCCTCCTCCCCTTCCCCTTTCTCTTCTTTCCTTTCTTCCTTTCTTCTTTCATCTTTCCAACCCTCACTCCTCCATTTTCCTTCCCTTTTCTTTTCTCCTCTCCTTCTCTCCCTTCCTTTCTCCCCCCCTCCCTCCTTTACTTCTTTCCTCTTTCCTTCTCTCCCTTCCTTTTTCCCTTCCTCCCTCCCTTCCTTCTTGTTCTGGAATCATTAGCTCAAATAAAATCTTTAGTAGAATCATGGTAAATTGCACAGACAAAGAGGAAGATGATGTGGTTGAAAGATTTTGGAGCCTCTAACGCAGCTCTCCCTCCATTGACAGAGGAAATTCCATGGTTGTATGTGGCATAGTTTGTAAATTACTCAGATCATATGTTTAAGTAATTGAAATCACAGCTTTCTAAGTAAAAATGGTAACACTAACAATGGAACTCCTCGTGGGTCTAAGTGGGGCTCATAATCCATAGCTTGAAATAGTTATTCTTCAGTTTATATATGAAAGTCTGAATTTGGCACATGAATGGTTAGTTCAGGATGTGATTACATACTGTGCAAGAGGCTGGGTTTTTGGGAGTCAAACTTATAAAAGTCAAGGACTGCGGAGAGTAGTAGCCAATCTTAGCACTTTATATTTTCAGCGATTATCCTGAGTCAATTTATTTGAAAAGTTTATGAAATATATATTTTTAAAAATCAGAGTTTAAAGAGGAAAAGATAAAAAATTAAAATAAGGTCCTATATCCTTGTGAGAATAAGTTTTTACTCATTGTAAAACAGATTCATTTTAAAAATAAATGATGCAGTGTGCTATTTTAAGACAGGTAAAATCCAAAGGCAAACTTTTATTCTTAAGCATTATTCTATTCTATTTAATTTTCTCTTCAAAAAAGCTACATGATTTTGACTTGACATTGTCTTATAATAATTTTCAATGGGTAGTTTTCCTCATTTGTTTCAATTATAATGTTAAAAAATTAGAACTGTCGTGGCATTTGTAAATCTAGGAAAATTCTGTTTCAGAAAGCTTGTTCATTTGCTGAAATTTGCATTGCTGTCTCAGTTATTTCTTTGAGAATGTTAAGATTGAAGGAAAACAACAATTTTTATGATTGAAAAATTCTCCTACTTAACTCCCACATGTTGGCCTCAAAATTTAGATGAATTGAATTACCAGTTCTTGAATATAGGTTTTTCTTACACAAACTTCATGGTACCGTTAGACAGGCCTATAGAAATGGTTTAATCTTTAAATGATAATTGCTTTCTTTTCATATTATTGGGTATGTGTCTGCTATATGTTTCGAAGAGTATTTCAGAATAATGACTATTTAAATAGATTTTGGCCATATTTTCTGCAAAATTATCTAACATAGAATAAACACATTTATTAATAAATATGTCTTATTGACAAATGTCCCTAAATTAAATGTACAACAAAAAGCTAACTAGATGATATTTTCTAGTTTCTTGGATAATGGATTATACTTGTTAAACTGTGATTTGTGATGCTTATGTTGTGGAATGTTAAGTCATGCCATAATTTTCATTCTTTTATATCCATGCATTACCTTGAACAAGATCCTAAGATTTATTTAATGTGCTAGTTCCAGAAGATTGCTGTGAAATCTAGGCTTGTTGTTTTAAGATATATATGGACTTTGAAACCATGTTCATTCAATGCCTATGACCGATAGCTTTAATGAATACCTAACAACTTACTTAAACCAGACAAATAATTAGTCTCAATTACAGAGGTGTAAATTTGACTCTAATTAATGAATGCGCCAGACCTTATACATTGGTTTAAGTATAATTGATCTTAAAGCTACTGAGATCAATTTAAGGGTTGGCAAAATGACAACAAGTCGGAAGTGACTCAGATACAAGTATGCTCAGCACTAGAAAGATTAATTGGTGCATTAGTGATAAAGTAGGAGGTGGCTGATATAATAATGATATCCCAAATTAAGAGGCCTCAGAACAGGATCACCAATTCTAAAGCTTTTAATTGTATACAATTACTGTGTCAAGTATATTATTTTAAAAGAATGTTGGTCACATTCATTTGTCCCTTTCATTTTACTTTATTTTTTTCTTTTCATCATTAAAAAAAAAAAAAAAAAAAAACCAGAGGAAGCGTACAGATGTTTTCACTTATGCTTTGTAATTTTCTTACTTATTGTGTTGGTAGGCTTGGGTGTGGAAAATCAAGTGACTTGTATTGAAAAGACAATGACTGATTGCTAGCCAGTATTTTTCTGTTTCCTCTGCTGTCAACGAAGTCTGCTTTTGCAACATTAAAGGTGCACTCCTCACTTCTTCTCACTTTAAAGGTGAAATCTATTATTCCATTACATCTCTTCTCCTTTGAAGAGCTCCTAATTCTCTGAATGATGGGTCGAAAAGCTGAGATGATGAGGTGAAGCTGAGTGATGGGAAAAAGCCAAATGATGGTGCATTCGTTTTATATCAGTGTGTGAAGGGTCACTGGCTGAGGGAGAGACAGGTAAAGTCCAAGATCAAGAGAGTGATGAGAGGTAGCTGCTAAGTGGGGAGTTGAGGAGATGAGTATACTACAGAGTCTTTGTCTTTTTTTCTAAATATTCCTGCCTATGTTCTTTTCTCCCTCATTCTCCCCTACCTTCGAACCCCAGACAACTCTCCTAATGAAAAGATTTTTCAAGAAAAATGTCAAAGAAAACAGAATTTTTTAAGAAAGATGTCAAAGGAAGTTGTTGAATGAGGCACAGGGGCAGCATGAGACCAGAGTGGAGGAAGGTGATAAAGGCACTATTTAGAAGTTAAGCCCAGAAAACTGGGGCAAGAATCAAAGCAATGCTATAGGCAGGGATGAGGTAACTAGGGTCCTGAAGGTAATCATAAGGAGCCGGAGTCTGAGATAGGAAAAAAGGCAAGACTGGGTAAGAGGTTTAAGGCAGAGGATGACCTACTTAGAAAAAGATCTTTTCAACGCCAGACTTTGGACATGAGGGGGGGCTAGCACAGGAGGCCTGAGCGTAGTTATGTTTGTCTAAGAGGAAGTTGTCCCAAGTAAACAAGAAATTGTAATTATACCAAGTTATGAGGAGATTGTTAAATTAAGTAGTCATGTACAAGAACATTTCCTCCTTAAATATTTTTAAAAGATTTTTTTAGCAGAAGTTTTCTTCATGTATCAGATTTTAATTTGTGTTATGTTGTGTAATGCAACCTCATTTAGACCACTTTCATGGAAGAATATTCGAAAAGAATTGGATTTTACTTATTTTCAGTATGTAAAGAGGAATAGATTAACTTCTTATATTGTGTGAACTCCTTTGTCATATTTCTTAGAGGGCTTTTCTAATAGATAAGACTGATATATTGAAAAGGTGTTATAAAAACTTATCATTAATTTAGACAATTGGAATAATTTGCTATCCTAGGTTAAGTACCCTTTCTGCTATCTCATTTGTATTAATGATTTGTTTCATAATATATCAGAACGATATAATCTTAAATACCAGTTCTGGAGGTAAGTTAGCTAGGTTGAATCCTAACTCTTCCATTTTCTAATGGAATTTATTTGAGATAAATTTGTCATGGAAATTATTTGAGATAGATATTGGAAACTATCTGATGATATTTTCTAGTTTCTTGGATAATGAATTATACTTGTTGAACTGTGATTTTTGATGCTTATGTTATGGAATGTTAAGTCATGCCATAATTTTCATTCTTTTATGAATAGAGGATATTGGACCTCCCATGAGTATGTCTCATTTACCTTACTTGTAAAATGGGCCAATAGTAGTCCGTACTTCACAGAGCGGTTATGACAATTTATTGTGTGTGCGTATAAGTGTATATATGCACAAATATATACATGTACACGCATTTTTATTTATATATACTTCAGACAGTAACAGAAAATGCTTAAGTATTTATTATTAATATTATTATGAGAAATTCTAATCATTATTTGTGTCCTAGCGATAATCTTAATAGTAGTTATTATAATCTAATACCAATTTTAATAATAATTTTTACCATATGTGTATATATCTCCCCCCAGTTACTCCTGCCATTTCTTTTTTACCCTTTGAAAAATACCTCTAGTCCTGTGCTTATTCTCCTCTCACTTCCCTTAAACCTAGTCCAATCTGAATTTCAGAGCCACCCCTCAAAGGTGTAGAGATCGTAAGTAACTGGACCTCAATTCCATGCCCAACACAGCAGGAAAGGTGGGATTTTAATTCAGACTGTTTGCCTTTGTGAAATTTGGGTATACCCTGTGCATCAGACAAATTTGATTATCTATTTTAGGCACCTTACATTTTCTATTAACTGAACCTTTTGATAGTGTTTCCTCTGCCAGGAATGCTCCTATCATCTTCTTGTGATATTTGTCTCTCTAGTTTATATCCATTCTTCATCTCCTTGTTATGATTTCACCCTCCTTTCTCCCCCCCCAAGGCTAAATAGGTACTCTTCTTTGCCCATCCTCTCTGCTCCTAGAAATTAGTTTAGCAGTTATTATGCTACATTTTAATGATTGATTTTCTTATATGCCCTAATTTAACTCCTGAGATAGGGACAGTGCCCTGTTTGTTTTTAAATTCTCAGTGTTCAGTACAATTTAAGGCATACAAAGTTGGTGCTCAATAATGTTTGATTACATGAATATGTGACATAGAACATTTTAATAGCATACTCATTAATATCATAGAAACCTTACCTGGTTAAAAAATACTATGACATCTTTCCAAGAAGAAATCACAAATCCAATAAGCTCAGTATAATAGTTTTGAGGGGAGAGAGATTTAGCTGTATAAATTGTCAACAGTCTTGTTTTATGTAACCGAAGATAAGAATAAAGAAACTGCTGTCTCAACCATGGAATTTAAACTGAGCTGCTTTAGACAAAGAAACTATTTTTTTTTTATTGTTGGGGGATTCTTTGAGGGTACACAGAATCAGGTTACACTGATTGCATTTGTTAGATAAGGACCCTCTCATAATCGTGTCCCGCCCCCAAACTAATTTTACGTGAGAATGAGGAAGGAAGATGAGGAGAGGATAGAATCAGGGGAAGGATTAGAGATAGGGGTTGACTTTCTGTCTCTCTGAAACTTTCAATAGTAGGTGAAATTTATAAATGATTAGCATCTCTTACACTAGTCATGTTTTGTTTCTTCAAGGAATTTTCTAAACATGCTTCACAAATCTTGAAGTCTATACAAATATTTTAGATGGGTAAACAGACTATTGTTAAACAATTTTCCAAGAAATTCCTTATCTCGTTTTGTTGAATTGGATTGGAGAAAGCAAGACAAAGAGGATGTGTAACTTGTGATATAAATAGGACACAGTCAAATCCAGTCTCACTTGACACCTTTCCCTAACCTTAGTTAGCAAATAGGGTCTGTATTTTGAGTACTACATTATAAGCATTCTACATCCTTTAGCTTTCTAAAGAAATAAATTTTGCAACATAGTTCTTGAATAGTGTTTTTTTCCAAGTGACTGTTTCATAATTTCTTTGGTTAAAATTCAATTCTGCTCTTTGTGAAAGATTCATAGTTATAATTTTTTTATTTCTCCTTATTTGAGAATTTATATTATTTGTGTCCAAAATGGGGATATTCTTTAGTCTATTTAATGAATTTAATTTCCCATGGAAAACATTTGGAAAACATTTGTTGTTTAAAGTCACACACACTTTTTCCCACTGAAATTAAATTGATTTTTGTGCACAATTAGATTGTTTGTAGTAATGAGAAATTTCAGTACTCTACCCAGAGACTGGCAGAACATCTTACTGGGACATGATCTGAAAGTAAGATTTTGCAATATGGAAAATAGAAAACTATGCCTGTCAGAAGAGTTTAGCCCCAAACTAGCTGAAGATACTCAAAGTAACATTTATGAACCAAACAAATTAAAATACCAGGAAAGGGCACTGAAATCCACTAAGTAACTTCAGAAAGCTAATACCAGGCATTATGGTAGTGAAAGATAAAACCAAAAAACATGATGAGTAGTGGAAGCTCTTGGAAGATCAGGAGATAGCAGATCCCTATTTCAACAAATTACCTGCATGTATTAGGCACTGTATTTTATAGTAGGAACAGAAAGATGAAAATATGTTTTACTAATTGCATTTCCCATAGTTTTCATTGGATGACATTTAGATTTATACCGTCAATTTTTATTTTGAAGTAGTCAAGTCAGAGGGACTCCGTTATGTAGTAGAAAATACAATGGATGTTCTAGACTTAATTAGTGGAAGCAACTTTAGTCTTTGGTGGAGAAGAGCACCAGAAATGTTGTACATTCTTTGTTAAAAAGTGTAAAATGCATATTCTAAGTGGATGTTACCACAAGGAAGAGCAGGTTAATCATGTAAGTATTCAACATGCACATTAAGGAGGCTGTGTGCAGTTAAATCATTTCACTTCTATAGATGCCAAATCAGTGGACTTTATAACAACACATAGTAAAGAGTATCATGATTTGTTAAATGACAGGGGCGACTTGAAGAAAGGAAAGAACACACCAGTGTCAAAAGACCTGGATTCTATTATAGTATTTCTTTAGTCGTTACTTAATCTTTAGGAACTCCAATCTATTTTCCTATAAAATGGATACAGTAATCTCTATACCTCAGGGTTTGGATATGAATCAAATGTAATTATATGTATTAAAGTACATTATAATCTATAAAGTACAATGCCTGAGAAGAATGCAATTAGTGGAGAATCACAATTGTTTATGTGTGATTTCTTCCTTATATTTAATTGAACTTTTAAATTATTGCTTAATTTGTCTTTCCTTGCTCAGCCCAAGGAATTAAATTGTGAAGCTCAAATAAACCCTAAAGGGCCTTGATTTTCCTAACTAGGATTTATTATTCTGTGCACCCACTTTAGTTTTCTCCACACTATTATTGGCACCCATTAATGTTAACCTAGTTCAGGCATGTATCCACTTCCTGTTTTTTAAAAAATCATCTTAGAATGGTAGCTTGATTATCTCTATTTCTCTAGGACCTTCCTTTCAAATGATCCAGTACATAAACTTTAAAGTTTTTTTTTTTTTCTGAACCATAATTTTCACAATATTATGGAAAACATTTGTTGTTTAGAGTCACACAGGTAAGGTTGGGCACGATGACTCTAGCCTGTAATCCTAGCTCCATAGCGGGCTGATGCAGGTGGATTGCCTGAGCTCAGGAGTTCAGTCTGAGCTATAGCAAGATCCCGTCTCTAAAAATAGCCAGGCATGGTGGTGGGTGCCTATAGTCTCAGCTACTCAGGAAGCTAAGGCTAGAGGGTTGCTTGAGCCCAAGAGTTTGAGGTTGCTGTGAACTATGATGCTACAGCACTCTACCCAAGGCCACAAAGTTAGACTCTGTCTCAGAACAAACAAACAAAAACAAAACACAATGAAGTCACACAGGCAAAATGAAGCCCTATTTTTATCAGTTTTATAACTAAGACCTAGAACAGGGAGTTTAATTTTTGAGCTTCCGTTTCCTTTTCTGGGAATAATAGAGTCTGTCTCATAGGGCTGAATTGAGCACAACCAAGTACATAGTTTGCACAGAATTTGGGTTAGAGAAGAGCTCCAATAATAACTCTTTCACCTAATCTTGACTGATTTCATAACCTTGAGTGATTTATCATTGGTAAGAAGAAAAACATACACTCCTTTGTGATTTCATATACTATAAAATGTATCTAATCTCCATCAATAATTTTTCTGCTCAAACCATTTGTTTTCTTATTTACTTATTTATTTTATGTATACTTGACATTTTGATATATTTATACTTTATGAAGTAATGATTAAATCAAGCTAATTTATCAAATTCCTTGTTTCATCCAAAGTGGTTAATTTTCTAAAATCCCTGTATCTGTTTACTTGTACACATGGTCTTCCACAATATCTTGCTCTATATTTTATGAATCTTATCGAATATTTAAGTACCAATATTTTGAAACCTTTTTCAAGGTTGACTCTTTTTAACTCAAACTAACTACTTTTAAGCATTGACTATTAGATCTTTAATGTTCACCTTTTTCTTTCTTCACCTCTTTCCTCCCTCCCTTCTTCTCTACTTATCTGTATTTCCATATTTCTTTCTTTTATTGGATTATTTTCTTTCTTTTTTTTCATTACAAGAATCATGAGGGTACAAATAATTTAGGTTAAATGAATAGCATTAATAATGCTATCCTAGTGTACTTATGGGCTCAAAATTTCCTTTCAAAATGTGTATCTTATTTGCACATCGGTATTATAAGTTACTGAAGAGTTTAAAATGTCTTTATATCTTCCTATACATCTATGACAAACAGACAGGGACCAATCAATAGTTGTTAATTGTCTTTGCTATAGGGCTAAAACAATAAAACTAACATGTGTTAAATCTTTCAGGCCCTAATTTAAGAATCATATTTATGTTAAAATTCAATCTTCATGACAATTCTATAAGATGTGCAAACTGAAGTGCAGATGTATTTGATAATTTGGCCAAGGTCACACAAGTATTGAATTGTATAAATAGTATGTGAACCCAAGTACTCTCTTATCAAAGCCTATGATCTTAACTACAACACAGTGGTGTTTTTGCAGCTTTTAAAAAGGGTCTTGGAGAATACTCAGAGATCTAAAAATAGATCTGCCATTTGATCATGTAATCCCTTTACGTGGTATATACCCAGAAGACCAAAAATCACATTATAACAAAGATATCTGTACCAGAATGTTTATTGCAGCCAAATTCATAATTGCTAAGTCATGGAAGAAGCCCAAGTGCCCATCGATCCACGAATAGATTAATGAATTATGGTACATGTATACCGTGGAATATTATGCAGCCTCAAATAAAGATGATGACTTTACCTCTTTCATATTTACATGGATGGAGCTGGGACACATTCTTCTTAGCAAAATATCTCAAGAATGGAAGAAAAAGTATTCAATGTATACAGCCCTTATAGTACAAGAATATGGGGAAAGGGGTAAGGGAGGGAAAGGGAGGGGGAGGGTGGGTGGAGAGAGGGTAAAGGGTGGGATCACACTTATGGTGCATCTTAGAAGGGACAGGTGAAACCTACTAAATGCAGAACACAAATGTTTTCACACAATAAACGAGAAAATCTCATGAAGGTTATGTCGAACAATTGGATGAAAATATTTCAGATTGTATATGAAGCCTGCACACTGTACCCCATGATTGCACTAATGTACACAGCTATGATTTAATAAATTAAAAAAAATAAAAAGGGTCTTTGTGACACTGGGTACTGTCTTTTATTTTCAAAAGATGGTCCCATGTGTGTCTGTGCCCCAAATGTCAATAATTATTATTATAAATTAATTTAACAAGGATATATAGAGCACTGTTCCAAGTGCTACAGATGAAATGATAAATAGAACGAAAGCAGTTCTTAATTTTGTGAGGGTAGGTGGTGAGAGATGGACCATGAGCCCATAAGTACACTAGAACATATGAGGTTGTGCTAAGTTCTATAAATAAACCATGGCTGCTTATTCAATGAACTTGAATTTATACATTGGTTTGAGTGGACAGGAAAGGACTCATAAGTACCTTCTCACATGAGACTTTGTACATGTACTAGAAAATAATTCTAGTCAGTTTAATCAAAAGGAGACTTACTAAAGGCAATTAAATGGCTTGCAGCATCAAAAGGAGTGCTAGAAAATTAAGCCTAGATACTTCATGGAAAAAGGATCCGATCTCCAACAACCACATACCCTTAGTAATTACAGGTACTCCCTGGGTTACGAATGAGATAGGTTCTATAGGTTTGGTCTTAAGCTAAATGTGTATGTAAGTTGGAAGAGGTACATTTACTTGTTACCTGTTATAGTCTGTCTGTTCATAAGTCAGGTGTTTGTAACTCAGGGACTTACTGTAATAGCCCCTGTTCATAAATAAATGTAAGTTGTACCTAGGTCAGATATTTGTAACTCAGGGACTAGTTGTATACACAACCACACTAAGAAATCACTTGCCACTGACACTTGGAGTTCCCAGCTAACTTCAGTTGCCTGTGATACTTGACATGGATAGATTATGAGTGGCTGCAATAATGATGGAAAACAGGGTTAAACGTTCAGAATGTTTTTCATGTAAAGCTTACAACAGAATTTACAAACTAGTAGCAAGAAATAGATTAAAGGAATGGGATGCTTTGGTCATTTTGGTGTTCAGGGTAGTGCTTGGGGGAGCCTAAAATCTCGGATGGATTACCTCCAGCCTTGATCAGCCTCCTCAGTTTCCTTCAGTCTTCCATGACATGGAAAAGGTTGCAGACCGCTGGTCTATAGCATTGGCTGAAATATGTGGAATAAAAAGAGTCAAAGATGAATTATAGGTTTAGCTTGATTTCATTCTTTTCTTATGGTGCCACTTACTGTTAAGGAAAGGGTAGAGCAGTGGTTCTCAACCTTCCTAATGCTGCGGCCCTTTAATACAGTTCCTGAGGGTCGTGACCCCCAGGTTGAGAACTGCTGGGGTAGAGAAATGCAGGTTGTTAGAGGGAGGAGCATGAAGAGAGTGTTTTTTTGTTTTTTTTTAAAGATGTAAAGTTAAAGAAATTTAGTCTGTGACATGCAGATGTTAAGTAGGTAGATGCTTATATGAGATTGGAGTTCAGGAAGGAATTTTAATTTGGAGATATAAATACAAGAGTTGTTAGCATAAAATGCAGTTTCGAGTCATGCAGCTGAACGATGTTGCCAAGGGAAAAAACATAGGAAACAAAGAGAAGTTATTTAAGACTGAGTCCTTGTGCATATAACGTTTTGAAGTAGAGGAGACTAATAGTCTGATATAATAGCAGAGGTACAATATAGGACGAACATACTTGACATGAGATATCTTAGAAACAAACTGGAGAACATACTGCTTATGCATTTTTACATCTGCAATTAAAAGAAAAAAACAGTTGAGAATGATCACCTAAATTATAAAGAGTATTAGATATGCTGGGGGAAAAAACTTTCATACTAGGACAGTCTGTAAAAAAAGAACTCTTTAAAAAATGAGGCCTAAGCAAAAATATTATCAAAGCTTATAAAATAAAAAATGTATGAATAGGATCAAAACATTCTTATTTACAAAAGTCTGAATATTAGAACCAAAAGGCACTCCCTGAGGCTTGAAAGAATTACTTTGAGGTCAAAATGAAAGGATGTTTTATTTTAACCAGTGGGTAGTAAACTTATGAAACTCCACCAGAAGTGATAGAATGGGTTGAAAATATAAATAGTTTCAAGGTGGAGTTCATGGACGATAGATACACAATAGGTTGTTTAAGGAAACTTGATATTTTCATGAGTACTACATCTCTAATCTTTTTATTTTGATATCCTGTTTCACAACCACTTTTTTTAAAAAAGTTATTTCTTGCCAGGATTAGAATGGAGGGCATATAGTCTGACATGGTATGATTATTGTATGTGAGAAAAATTTAGAAAATGAATGCCCTGAATAGATTTTAGTTTCCTTAAGATAATTATTATATCTATGAAGACCCACAATACCCAAGTGTGAAGATCAATGCTGTGTATATGTTTTAATAAGTGATTTATTAGAACATATTTATTTGTAATGAAGAATTATCTTAACAATATGGTAAGCCCAAAGTAATTTCTAATATCAGATTTGAGTACTTTCTTGCAAAGTTCTTATTGTAGTTGAAATTTGTTTTGTTCACATATAATCTTTTCTTTAAAATTTCCCTATTAATGCCATAATTTTATTAACTGTGCTATTTAATTTATTTATAATGCCATTTTTTCTTCCCAGTATCTTCTTTTGTATGAACAGTCATGTTTCTTTATCCTCTTTTTCACCTTTCTCCTGGTTAGAAAGTTATACATTATGTTTATATTTTCTGAGTCCTATTATTAAATTTATGACATTATTAATTAATGAAGTCATTTTACTCTAAACATCGCAAGATCATTAGAATGTATAAATTCTGATTTCCTTCCTCCCACATTCCATATTATTGTTGCTTGGTATTTTGGCCCTACACACTTTCCCATTAGTCATTCATTATTTTTTTATAGTAGTAAAATATTTATAATTCCATTTTCTTCTTATGAATTCTAATCCTCCCTTCTGAATTGAATTTTCTCCTCCTAAAGTACACATGTTACCAATTACCTTTGTAAGTCTATATTTCATTCCTACCCTTGAATGATAATTTCCTTGGGCATTTTACTCTATACAGTATTTTTGTGTAAATTTTTTTACATATAATCCATTTTTTATTTTTGTTGCTTTTAAGATTTTGTCTTTCATGTTTGTCTTTCCATAACTATGTGTTCTGAGTATGTATATAATGAAGCTAGATACGCACCTTCAATGGAGGACTCTTGTCTTTCTATAATTCTGGAACATTATCTACCATTATCACTCCAAATATTTTGTCCTGGATTCTCTGTAGTCTCTCTTTCTTTGACTCCATTGTATGCATGTTGAATTCAGGAAACTTCAAGAAACTTCAATTAGATATACTTAAAAATGTACATTTTATAAAACTCTGACTAAGATGTACTTAATAATCCCAGAAAATGAAAACTATCTGTTAATTTTAAAGTTAATAAACCTTTTAATGACTTTGTTGTATCTGCTTTTGTTGGAAAGCACTTGAATATTTGGTTATAGCATGGAGGTCTGCAGTTTCAATTGATCCTCTAGATGGGTATCAGTCATCAGTGACTTTAAGGGAGTCGTGAGTTAGGTTAGGTAGGAGAATGTAGATTCATAATAGTAAGTGATTGAAAAGCAAGAAAGGATTTTGGGGGCATGTTGCTAAAGGTGTCGGTATTCTACTGCATTTTTCCATATTTCAGCTGAGTCTTTCTTAGTATCAAACAATGACTTTAAAAGGTCATCTCCTGAGAGCTCAATCAGTTCCATCTATGTTTCTTTAGGTGCTTTGGTGATATAACTAGATGAGGCTGAAATGCTAATTTGAGTGTGATGCCAGATTCTTTTTTTTGATACCAGATTCTTAAAGTGAGTGAAGCTTTTATTGTATTCTCCAATTATTAAGTCTATAACAGGTGTGTTGTGTATTCTTCAAATGAGTCCAATATATTATATCATCCTACTCATCAATGGCTTTTGCTAACTAGGGAAAATGTTCTTCTGAAATTTCCTTTTTCCATTTGAAGAAGTGTTTTTTTTTTTTAATTTATTTTTTATTTTTTAAAGTTGCCTGGTTTTTATTTTCCTTTTTTGAAATTTGAAAAGATTAACGGGGTACAGGTTCAATTCCATTACTCATATATATCTCAGAACAGTGAATCCTACACCTTTATGCTCACACTGCCTGAGTAGTGTGCATTGTACCCCATACCCCGTAGATAATTTCTCTCCCTTCATCCCTTCCTAGCCTCTCTCATTTTGTTTTTGCTTTTTTTGTTTTGTTTTTTAGACAAAGTCTCACTCTGTTCCCTAGGGCAGAGTGTTGTGACATCATCACAGCTCACAGCAACCTTGAAGAAGTGTTTTGAAAGGAGATAGCCTTTTTTGAGTTTTTTTTTTTTTTTTGTCACATATCATATATAGATTTAGTTTTACCTTGCAAATATTCAAGTTGTTTTGGTTTAACATGTTATACTACAGAAATGCTGCCTTCCTATAGAAATCTTCTTTTAATAATTCAGATTGCTGATTCTCCTCATAAAATTTAACCACCTGTTTTCCCAGGGATGAAATTATAGCTAATACCTTTTGCTGTGATGGCCAATACATTTTTAGAATGCTATGGCAAATCCACACTGATACTTATCTTAAAAGTTGTTGAAGATATCTATTCCCCAGGCTCTATTTGCAAGAGTGCCCAAAGTAAGTAACTCTTTGTAGCAAACAGAATATTCTGCTATTCCCTGAAAGAAGTATAAAACCCACACTGATGGCTTGGTGCCTGTGGCTCAACGGGCTAAGGCACCAGCCATGTACACCTGAGCTGGCGGGTTGGAATCCATCCTCGGGCCCGCCAAACGACAATGTCGGCTGCAACCAAAAAATGGCCGGGCGTTGTGGCGGGCGCCTGTAGTCCCAGCTACTTGGGAGGCAGAGGCAAGAGACTCGCTTGAGCCCAGAAATCGGAGGTTGCTGTGAGCTGTGATGCTACAGCACTCTATCCAGGATGACAGCTTGAGGCTCTGTCTCAAAAAAAAAAAAAAAACCCACACTGAGTCAGTTGTATCAGTTGATTTATCCAAAGGAATTGAACAGTGTATTTTTTTCTTTTCAAGTATTGCATGAAGTTGTTCCTTTAAGTTGAAGAGTAAGTCATGCTACGAATCAGTTATGATTCTCCTCGAAAGAAGCAGTTGTAGTTGAAAATATTAAGAGGGTATTAGCATCCTAGAACTTGGACAATGCATTCTTTCACAATTTCTACATCACTAAATTGCTTGCTTCCCTTTTTCCCCAAGTATATAAGCTACTTTATAAATTGCTTCAATGGCATCATTTCCAGGTCATATTGCTGCTTGAAAGAATTGTCATAGCTTTTGTTTTTTATCGTTTAATTTCTGTTGTATAACCTTCTGTACCTCTCCCTCTAATTTAGAATATTTGTGGTCGTCATGAATATTATAATGCTGATAATCATTGAATTTCTTTAGTGCTGATATTGCACCATCACAATGTAAGTAAATCATCTTTAGCATTAACAAGGTAATATTGCAATTCTCAGTCCTCATTAAAAAAATCTGTTTTCTTCTTTCAGCATTCTCTTGGTCATATTTGACATGATGGTCTGTTTAGCAGACAGAATTAAAAAATATTGTCAAGCTGTGCAGCTATTCACAAATTCCACTTCAAACTGAAACACAGTGCACTATTGCCAAAAGCTGATAACAGAGTGGCATACTTGACTGCCATAAACTTTTACCAACCAGCCTCGCATGATAGTGGTGCCAGTGAGGCAGGGAAGTTAGAACTAAATCATGAATGTAGCAGCCATCAATTTAGACCTTGTGGCTTACTAAAGTTCTAATTGTACTGGTCAATCCAGGAGGATTATATCATGGAAACTTAGTTTATTCTTTGGTCTTTTAAATATGTTCATTTTGAAAATAAAATTCAAATGTAAAAAGAGGAACAAAAATGTCTTAATAAAAATAAAAGAGTTTGTTCTATAAAATTTGGATTCAGTCAAAAGGCCATAGTTCAGAACCTAGAATGTCACATGTGGCTTTAAGGCTGCTGGTTCCCCACACCTGTTGTATGATCAGGAACAAGACAAGGAGTCCACTTTCTTTTTTTTTTTTTTTAATAATTTTATTGAATCATAATTATGTACATTGGTGCAATCACAGGGCACGATTCATATACATTCAGAAATATTTTGATCATACTGTTACAGATATCCTTCATGGCATTTCCTTGATCAC
>CAUYON010185429.1:0-24048 GCA_963573935.1 Arctocebus calabarensis
TGAGACTAAAGGCCTAAAGGGGGAGATGGGGAAAGTCCGGGAGAGAAACGGAGAGAGCTTTTCTCTCCCCACTTGAATTCTCTCCCTCTACCAGGAGCTTTAGTGTTTTCTGTATTCTTTTCTGTAAATAAATTCTGTCTTACCACTGGGGGGGGGGGAGGGATAATGTAATGAAGAATAATAAAATACATGTATTTTAAAAAAATTAAAAAAAAAGAAACTCCTTCCAATTTTCCTATTCACATAATTAATATCTATGAATATGAATGGAAAATAAAGCACCCAGTGGAAGTTGCTGCGGAGAAAGTAAACAAATTAAAGAGGGATGTTTCTTTAATGCCTATCACATTTCAGTCCTTTTAAATATCACCATTACCCCAATTACTCAAGGTAGCAGACGGTTGGTCATCATAGATGTCTCTCTTTTCAAAAGGACCTCTTTTTGATTACTCATCTAATCTACTCAAGGAACCTATTAAACATTTTTCAAGTCTATCCCTCTTTTCAATTTCAATTATTAATCTTTTACCTCAATTCCCCTCATTAACTTTTGAGTATTTTCATGTGTTCAGTCCTTCTGTGGCTACTTCCTGCTACATTTTGGCACCACCATCTTTATTGCACGAGTGGGGTGATGTATTTATTTATTTTTTGTTTATTTATTTATTTATTATTAAATCATACCTGTGTACATTAATGCAATCATAGGGTACAATGTGCTGGTTTTATATACAATTTGAAATGTTTTCATCCGACTGGTTAACATAGCCTTCATGCCATTTTCTTAGTCATTGTGTTAAGACATTTATATTCTACACCTAGTAAACTTCACATGTACCTTGTAAGATGCACCACAGGTGTGATCCCAACAATTACCCTCCCCCCTCCCTCCCCTCCCCACCTCTCCCTCCTCCCCGGCCCTTCCTCTCCCCTTTCCTCTTCTTGGGCTATAATTGGGTTATAGCTTTAATGAGAAAGCTATAAATTGACTTCATAGTAAGACTGAGTGCATTGGATACTTTTTCTTCCATTCTTGAGACACTTCTGGGTCATGATTTTATTCTTTAGATTTTCTTCAGTAACTTTTCCTTGTCTTTAGAAATGCAAAATCTTTCTGTTTTAATAAGATACTGGTTCACGATTATGTAAGTCAGGGTCTGGCAAGGTCAAGTTGATAAGGATAACTTAATTACAGGCTCCAGCAAACACTTCACAGAAATGCCCTCAAGTTTCTCAAGATGAAAGCCTTTAAAAATATAATGCATTGGGGGAAAAGTCATAGGTTTTCTTGGTGTGGGCAGCACATTCTGCTGGCTGTCATCAGAGGCCACTTGACTAATGTCTAGAAGTTCCTAATTTGCAGGACACGCGTTATTTCTACCGCCACCCTCCAGTTCATGAAGCGTCAGCAGGTGTTTACCATTGCAGAGCGTCTAATCGTCCTAATGCCAAGCTGTGCGCCTTTGCATCTCCAACGACACCAGAATTAACCCAAAGACGTTTCTCCTGAGGGCGATGCGGTTTGCTATTTTAGTTACTGAAGCTCTTTCTCATCTGACTCTATAATTGGAGAATTCGTGGCACTCACCTGTACGCCTTTCATGGAGCTGCTGTGTCTTCTGGGGATCCTGCTCATCTGTGAAGCAAGTCTCTCCCGGGTCTGAACCACATGCGTTGTCCTGGTTTTTCGAATACGCTTATTCTTATATGCTTAACTTGAAAATTAGAACAATGATGTGTCCATTTTGTATGGGAGTGACTCAGTATGCACAAAGCTGGATGGAGGAGTGACAGGTGTCAAAGCCACCTGGGGCAGACGTGCTCCTGCAGCAGTGCTGGGCGCGTCCAGCTGGAGACCGGGTTGCCCAGCGGGACCCTCGGCCCCGCTCATCGCAGGAAGGGACAGAGTCCTGATGTGAATGTCCATGGCAGACTCACAGGGGTCCCCGCACTCCAGGATGTTATTAGAGCGTTCCTGAGACCCCGAGGGAGGAGGGATGAGTGACCGCCCCAATGCTCTCCAGGGGAGGCACCTTCTCAGCCTTTCCCACAGAGTTTTTCAGGCATTTCACTGTGACTATTTATCACAGGGAAAGGGGAATGTTGCCTGGGAACTTCTCTTTTATTGTATTTTTATTTCAGATTAAAATGAGGGTACAATCAGGTTGCAATGATTAGGTTCGTTAGGTAAGGTCCTCAGAGTTGTGCTAAGGGCATGCATTGTGCCCACTGGGGGAGCATGCCCATCCCCCTCCTCCCCTGAACCCCTGTTTGTCCTGACGATGACAAACGATACCCAGGAAAGGAAACCCAACCCCAGGAAGCTGATCAGACGGTAAGACCAGGGTCAGCTGCCCTTGGAGAGCTGAGCTTGTCCTTAGGGGTCTGTCTGATAGTGGTTGTAGAAATGATACCTCCATTTGTGTCTGTATATTCTTTGTGTGTGATATAAGCTGCTGGTCTGCAACTGACGGTGAGGAGATACTTTCCCCACCTTGCCTGCGAGGTACAACATCTATCTTACCTGGGGCCTTAATTTAGTCTGGAGAAATGTGGATGATGTCACAGCAAGTCCATGGCCTCCCCGCGTTTGTGACCGCTGGTGACACATTGCCTTGTACTTCATTCCAGAGGGCAGAGGATAAGGTTTTCACCAGCAAGCTTTGTCATGGGGGAAGTGGTTTTCTTTGTTTATTTTTTTCATTGGTAGTGGTGATAATGTAGTCTTGTGGGGTTATATGGGTGCTGAGACGCAGAGCACAGGGTGGACTGCGGCTGACCCGGTGTGAACCTGGGATAAATATTCACAGATTGGCTTCCTCATTCCTATGTCACGTAGGGGTTGATGTGGTCTCTACTCAGAAATTCAAGCAGATTTTCCCCGACTCTTCAACTTCCCTATTAGACAGTACTGTAACGCATGACTCTGTTCTGTGGGTCGTTCCAGGGTTCATTTCTAAAAGGCTAGCCTGGAGCCTGCTTCTCTGTGCCTTATAATTATCCTCCAAGAATCCAAGTTTTAGTCTAAAACTTTTCGTATTAACTAGCACACTTGGTATTTGACACCTGCTATGAAACATTAGCTGTGACAAGATCTGGGCATATTAAACGTACACACAAGCTGGGAGGGAGACCAGGTATGGAATTGTATTCTGGTGTACCTGACACTCATTCTCTGTTCTGATCACCTTTGGTGTCTGCTCCTTCACCCCAGCCTCCTTGGGTTCAGTCCTAAGGGAGTTATACATGATTTACAGGAGATAATTAACTCATCATGGAGCTAAAATCTCATAAAATCAAAATGCAGAATGTAGGTAAAGATTCACAGGAGCATGGAGCTTAGTCAAGAGATGAGAATGTCTTTCTATGCATCCCAAAGTTAAGCATTATAATCTTTATCATGTTTTGTATGGTACATTAAAAAGTGTATCTCTGGTAGTGCCTGTGACTCAAAGGAGTAGGGTGCTAGTCCCATATGCCGGAGGTGGTGGGTTCAAACCCAGCACTGGGCCCAAACTGCAAAATAAATAAATAAATAAGTAAATAAATAATTAAAAATTAAAAGCATATCTCAAGAGATTCAAAGGCAACTCAAAGATGGGGAGAAAATATTTTCAAAAGGCATCTCATGCAAAAGGTACATTCTCCAAAATAAGCCGAGGACTCAAAAGTTGCTAGTAAGAAAAAAAAAAATACAACTCAACTAAAAAATGGGCAATAAGCATTAATAGATGCATTAGCAAAGATGATACACAGAATGTCAAATAGCATATGAAGATACATTCTGCATTGAATATAATCAGGGAAATTCAAGCTAGAACAATAGTAAGATCCCCCTACCCACCGTTAGAATGGCCACAATTCACAACACGGAGAGCGCCGCCTTGTGGTGGGGACACCCAGTGACAAGACCCCCAGTCACTGCCGGTGGGGATGAAGATGAAAATGAGAGACAGACTAGTGGTTTCTTACAAAACTAATGTACCATATGAACCCTCAATCACGCTCCTTGATATTTACCCAATAGGGTTAAAAACTCATGTCCACACAGAAAACCTGAACATCGATGTTTATAATAGCATTTTTTTGGTAATTGCCCAAATTTGGATTTCCAGTAGTGCCACATCCAGTAGTGCCACATCCAGACAATGAGAGGGGACTCAGTGCTAAAGAGAAGTGAGATACAGGCCACAAAAAGACTTGGGAGAAAGTCAAGTGCGTACTGCCAAGCAGAGCGGCTGATTTGAAAAAGTCACATACTGTTTAAACAACACGACTGTCTGACGCAAGCAAAGGTATGTGGGCAGTAAAAGGAACAGTGGTTGCCAAGGGCAGAGAGGGGGTTATGCAAATTACTCTGTGTGATACTTAATGGTGAACACAAGAACTTAGATAAAATGTGATAAAGTTCAAGAATGTGCAACGTCAAGAGTGAACCCTATTGTGAATTAACGACTTTGTGACATTTTGATGGGAATGTTGATAAAGGAGAGGTGTGTGTATGGGAGCCGGGGAGAGATGAAGTGTTGTTACCTTTTTCTAAAGGTGTTTTCCCTTACTAAAAATAGGGTCTTCAGTCCTAAAGACATTATAAAGACATTTGCAGTAGATTTTTTATTGCAGCTCAATTTACAATTTGCCAAGATGTGGAATCAACCCAAGTGCCTATCAACCCATGAATGAATTAATAAAATTGTGGTATATGTGTACCATGGAATACTATTCAGCCATAAAAAGATGGAGAATTTATGTCTTTTGAATTAACCTGGATGAAGTTGAACACATTCTTCTTAGTAAACGATCACAAGAATAAAAAGCAAGAATCCAAAGGTCTCAACACTAATATGAAGCCAGTTTAGGGACAAGAGAAAAATTCGATTCAACTCAAGTTGGGCGGGGTGTGGGGGGAAGAGGGATGGCAATTGGTGAACTCCCCCCAATGGGCACAACGTAAGGGTACGTGGCCCACCACCTGGGTGAGGAGCACAAGAAAACAAGGACCTAACCTAACAGCAAAAACATTGTCACCTACTCTTCTGTACCCTCATATTAATCTGACATTAAAAAAAAAATTAAAACCCCATATGTTACAATGGCTGTTACTTCTATACATAAATATAAAGAGGTGGAAAAAATTGCTATAGTCAAATATTTGAGGGTTTTTTCTCCCTCTCTAAATGTTGGAAATAGGAAATTTGAAAAAAGAGAATCACAAAGTGGTAAATGACTGAAAAAATGGAGCCCCGCTTAGCGGTCACGATGTCATCAATGTCCTCTAAACATAATCCATCCTCTTCCCTGGGACAGATGTAGAAAGATAAAGAAAAGGGAACCAGCGTTTTCTTCTTTTATAATAGGAAACTGGTAATACAATAGAAAGTAATTAATAAAGCACACAAGTGATCTTTTAAAGCTTCAGTTTGGGGAGTATAGATTCAGTGGTAGAAATTTGTAAGAAGAGAATATGAGCTTGATTTAATTCTTGCTATTGTGTAGTTGTTGGCTAATATCCAGAGTAAATTTTAACTAATGACAATTAATTTTTACCCAGTGTTTTCTTTCTTTCTTTCTTTCTTTCTTTCTTTCTTTCTTTCTTTCTTTCTTTCTTTCTTTCTTTCTTTCTTTCTTTCTTTCTTTCTTTCTTTCTTTCTTTCCTCTTTTGTTTCCTTTCTAGGTATTCTCCCTGGCTTTCCTCATAAGAACTGAGATTTATGTATTATTTTCTCCATTTTGTAGAAAAAGATGTTGAGCTAGGGCAAGATTCGGTAACTTATCTGACCATCAGAGCTGTGCTTTGACTTAGAAAAAGAGAGTAGGTGTATGCTAGTAACTAGTACTTAATATACTAATTGACTCCACGGTATTGAAAATTAGACATTCAAAACACACCTGCTTCCAGCAGCTATGGTTTTGGTTTGCTGAGAGGTTGGGGGTGTTAGAAGGATTTTCTGAGACTAAGAATGGTGAATGGATATTGTTGTTTGCATGAGATTCCAAAGCACGGCTTAAATGTTTTAAGATTGAATAAATCATTGCATCGTGCAATTTTATTAGCTTATTTATGTGAATTTCTACATGTAGCCTCTTTATAAAACTTATGTGCTTATGTATATTTACTTCATTCTTACACACAACCAGAGTCTTGAAGAACCAGAAAAAATAATTCCACTTTCTTCATAAAAGAAGGATTGATTCAAGGGTAGAATTAATTTGAAGCACTTTATACTTTTCTGATTAAGTGGCAACTTTGAAAATAATGGAGTTTGGGCTTCCTGCTTCTACCTACCTCCCACTTAGTTAGAAAATCTCCTCTCTGAATATAAAATAAAAAAAGAAACTAGTAATACATTTTTTGAGACTGGGGTATTTTGGGTTGGCAAATGTGCCCTTGTGTTTCCAGGGGGGCAAGAAGCACTGAAAGAGAAAATGGAATTCTGATAAGGAATCAAAAAGAAAAGCATGCGTAATTATCTTTGTTCTTGTCATTATGTGCAAAACATTATACACAAATAGGTTTAGATTATAAAATCTAAGTTCTCTGAGAGTTTTCTTAGGTCATGTCCAATGCACTGATGTAGCCAGAAATATTAGAAATATCTTCAGAAATAACCTTTCTCCTGCCATTTCTTCAGTCCCTACACCAGAGAGGCCGAGGGAAGCTTATCAGCCAAATATTACATCATACACCTCAAGTGCAAGGCCATTCTTAACAACATATCAAATACAGCCTGTCAATCTAATACAGCGAGAGCTTTTTATATATAAGACAAAATTTGTAATCTTTTTCAGACTCCTAATCACAAATATGGGTGAACTTGTTGCCCTAGTTTTTCTTCGGAAGCATAGCAAGTATTTGATGTGTCACTCCTGTTTTCTTTAAGGTCACCGAGGAATTAATGAACATAGTGGGAAAATTGCCATTTGTTCAACAAACTTACTTGAGTAAAAATTACTTCAAGTTTCATGGTCTGATGCAACAGCTGTTGGTTAAGACATTGTTTTCTCGGAGAGTAGAAAGAACTATTGTTTTTTATGAAGTGGGTCAGGCAGTGACCACAGGTTTCTGACGGGTCGTGATTTTACATGATTAATTTTGGGCGTAAAAGCTGCTATTACATACTCAAGGTATGATGATTGGTACTTGGAAACCACAGAGCATATAACGTTTCCCATATCAAGTATCTTATGATCTCATCATTTGAAACAAAGTAGGATAATAATTAAATATGCAATACTGGTATTTCTGCTACATCACATAGTGCCTACTAACCATTTATAAGGGAATAATTTATCTGCAGATATTTGCTAATGATATGAAAGCAAACAATTTGGAAAATGGTATTGTTTTAATTAGTTAATTACTCAATTTATCTTACCTTTTACCCAAGCTGATTTAATTACGTAGACAGGGGCCATAAGTCATTTTGAAACCAGAGATATTTACAACATTTGAGAAGACGGGAGAGATAGGACATATGATAATTAAATTATTTTTAAAAAGACACATTATTTATTTATTTGTGAGTGGATGAATTTTATCAGTGATTATGGGATGTTTAAGGCAGGCATAAAAGAGGTCGCAATTGAAGCAATACAACAAAATTCAGGAAGGAATTCTTGTTATTGAAACAGGTGCTCATTCAGGGCTAGAGACTTTTCACGGGGCCCTTGATCTGACTTGCCTCGGCCTCACCTCATGGCACTGGTGGCAGGTTGCTCTCTTTCCCAATCTCTCTTTCACTCTTTGCTTTCCTGATTCTCTTTTACTTTATTTCACATTAATATGAGGGCCCAGGGATCAGGTTCCTTGTTTGTGTTTATTAGGCGGAGTCTAATTTGTAGATGAGCCCTTCACCCGGGGTCGTGCAGTACCCCTTACACTGTGCCCATCAGGTGGGAGTGCACACTTCCTCCCTCCTCTCCTCCCGTCTCCCAATTTGAATTGAGCTTTTCTCCCACATGGGTGTTTATTAGTTCATTGACTGGCTCATATTAGTATTGATTACTTTGGACACTTCCTTTTCCATTTCTCGTGATACTTTACTAAGAAGAATGTGTTTCAACTCCATCCAGGTAAATACCTAAGTTGTAAAGCCTCTGTCTTTTTTATGGGTGGATGGTATTCCACGGTATGCAGATGCCACAGTTTGTTAATCCATTTCACGGGTCAATGAGCACTTGGCTGAGTCCACATCTTGGTGATTATAAATCGAGCTATGATAAACATTCTAGCCATATCCAAAGACATGCTTTTTAAGCAAAATATGTATTTCAAGATGTGGTACAAAGGATTTAGAGGATCTTGTGGGTGGCCGGCCAAGCTCGTGTGAGCGTCACACCCTACCAGGTTACAGTTGACTCCTTTTCTGGAGACTGGCTCTTGTTTTAATGCTGAATGGGAGTCAGCTCATCAGGTGAGTTGCTCCTCTTCCAGCCCAACCTCAGACACAGCTGCCAGTCAGCAGGGCTCAGCAGGTTACAGTGAACCAGACCCTGCACCAGCAGAGACCAACTCTGAGACACTAACCTGCTCCAGGGCCGGCTACATGGCTCTATCTTTATACTGTCAAGTGTTGATTCAGTCACAGGATCCTGCTGGGCAGCTAACTTGTGGTGGGCGCCTGTAGTCCCAGCTACTCGGGAGGCTGAGGCAAGAGAACCGTCTAAGCCCAAGAGCTGGAGGTTGCTGTGAGCTGTGATGCCACAGCACTCTGCAGGGTGATAAAGACTCTGTCTCAAAAGAAAAAAAGTACAACAATGTCTTTATTCTTTATGTTTATAAACACATGCATGACATCGTAAGAGAAGAAAAAATTAAAGTGTTAAAAAAGTGAGCAAGTGGTTAGTACCCTTATTCTGGGCCTTATATAAAATCTTCCTACTAACCTTGCCAGGTCTCAGTTAAATCACGCTGTTATCCCATGAGGGCCAGAAGGACTGCATTTTCCAAAATTGATAAATATATAGGCAAGAACATAGGTAAATGTTTAAAGAACAGGGGCTATTGGTGCTGGCTGGCAAACTGGAGAAAAGTCACAGGTTTTTGTCTTTTCTTCACACAGGTTTTTGTCTTTTCTTCACACTTCCTTTTTTATTTGAACAACGTTCTAACAATTGCATAAAGAGAGTGTTTATTTTTATACGGGTAAAATAAACAAAACCTCCCTTTATTTTGTCTGGAACACACTTACGTCATTTCCCTGAAGAATTAGCCAAACAGCCTGAATTCACTTTTATAGTTCTTCATCTGTTTAGAAATATCACAGCTCCCGATTCAGGGCCTATGAAGATACAATGGCACGAATGAGAGTTTAGAATCTTACACTTTATAGTTAAAACACCTTAGCGATGGATGTTCATATTCATACATTCCAAAATAGTCTAATTATCTGCACAGAGAAAGCTCATGGGCGAGACAGAAATGAGAGGCAGAAAGCCGCTTTTGCTGCCTAAAATAAATCTAATATCTATCCCAGGACATGGATGAGCTTTGAAATCCTTCAAAAAAAAATCTCACATTAAAGTGGGGAAGTGTTATTGTTCTCGGTGTTAAATGTACGTAAGTGGACAGATTCTCCAGGAAAAGTGAAATAGGGATGTCCTTCTGAGTGAGTCTCTTGTCTCCTCCCTCCTTGATAAGCACATCCCTCCTTGATAAGCAGGGTGGGGGGTAATTTGCATTGTCTGTCACCCCAGCTCAGCGGTGGCGTCCTGTGAGCAGAGCCATTTAGATGCACATTGACTTTGGCACCGGTTTGCAGACACTCTGCTTTTCCTCCAGATGGACTCTCTCCGTGTGCACAGAGGTCTACCTCTTACTTCAGCTATGAAATTAGGAACAGCGTTTGCAAAAAGCACTTAGGTGGTGAGAGAGCCAGTGCGGTCTGTGAGCCCTGTCTCTCCTTCGCTGGCGTCCTGGCACCTGGAAACTTTGCAAAGAACCTGCCTTATTTTGCAACTGAGTTCTGACAACTGCAGCTTCAGAATAAATTGTATCTGCACGTGGCTGTTGTATCAGCACCGATCTCGTTTGCTACGAGTTCCTGATGAGCCCCTAAGCGAGGGAAGGAATCGTTAAGAAGCATCAATCAGCGGAGTTTCCTGAGGTTTCGTGGTTCAGTTGATTAAAGTTAATGTCTTTATTTTAGGCTTCTTGCAAAGTAGTCCTCAGAAAGAAAATGAAAGTATTCTTGGATGTGGCTGATCGACTGGTCCCCAGCGTTTCGAGCCCTGGAAGAAATCTGGAGAACTCTACCACCATCAGCCTGGTATGCACAAGCCTACGATAAAAAAATGACGATGAGAGCAGAACTATAAAACAATCTGTGGTTGGATAATAAGCAATCGCTACAGAATACAAAATTGCTGCAGAAACTGCTCCTGAGTTTGGAGATAGGAGAGATTCCTTGGATTGGGGTCTGTGGGTCGCCCCAAAATGTCCAATTCCTAATCTTGGCGATCTGTGAATGTGTGATCCGGCAAAGGAGAATTAAGCTTGTTAATCAGATAATCTTAAGGAAGGAGAATATTCCGGATCATCTCAGCAGACACAATGTAATCACGAATGTCATTTAGCCACAATTTGGAGAGAGATTTGAGAACGTTTTGCTGAGAACAAAATGTGAGAGTGTGTTTGCAATGAGAACTTTAGCTGATCAGCTGTGTTGCAGGGCTCGGCTGGCCGGTGAAGCAGCCCCAACCCCAGGATTTATGCAAGTCCTGCATTTACCTGGAGCCCCAAACGCACAGACAAGCACTCTTCTCCAGCTTTGGGAAGAAACGCAGCCTTGCAGACACCTTGATTTTAGCCCTACAAGTCCCACTTCAGATTTCTGACATTCAAACTTGTAAGAAATGAAACGGAGGAGCGTGAGCCACTGAATTTCTGGTATCTGGCACAGCAGCGGCGGGAAACAGTGTGGGGCTGTGGAATAAGCAGACATTGAAGAGGGGTCCATGTCCAGGAATGTTTGGTTACAATGAGAACTTTAGCTGATGAGCAGTGTTGTGTAGGGATAGCCCGAGAAATAAGGTTGTAAAGTATAAATTGGATCACTTGAAATTGTAGGTATGTGAACGCCTCTAATATGCAGAGGAGAAGCAGAAAGGGCATCACATTTTCTGTACTATCCTCCATGAATTTTTTGGGTTAGTTTCTTTTTTTTTGAGACACGGTTTATTGCTGCGATGCCCGGGCTGGACTGCAGTGGTGCCATCACAGATCACTGTAGCCTTGAACTTCTGCTCCGGGGGCTCCCGGGATCCCACAGTGCTGGGATTTCAGGCTGACCCACTGCACCTGGCCCCAGGACTGTTTTGTCATATGCTTTCTTTTTTTCATAAAGCAATCCACATATAGCTCACCCAGCATCCATACCATCAATACTTTAATTTAAGTGCAATTAAATTTCTGTTCTTGATCCTCCATGGAAATGACTTCATTTCCCCCATCTAGTGGACACAGGGAAAGAAGTAGGCCTTTAAAAACAAACCCTACTACACGCATGAACAGTTATCATGTGTATGTCAGCATGATGATTGGTGCATTGTTCTCCCTCCAACTCCTGAGCTCCAGCAATTCTCCTGCCTTTGCCTCCCAAGTAGCTGGGACTACAGGCACCCGCCACAACACCCGGCCATTTTTTGGTTGCAGCCGTCATTGTTGTTTGGCGGGCCCAGGGCTGGGTTTGAACCTGCCAGCTCAGGTGTACGTGGCTGGCGCCTTAGCCGCTTGAGCCACAGGCGCCAAGATGAAACTAACATTCTTTATGGATAATAGCTTTGTTAGGATATTCTGCAGCAGAGATGTTAATATTTACAGGCTGCATGTAAGACTTGCATAGAAAACAGATGAAATGCTTGCCTGGAATTAGACTCAACAAGAACAGCCACCTTCTCTTTCTTTTAAAATAATTTTAAATAATTATACTCTTTTTGTATAAAACAATGTTGGGTCTGTATTAGTTGTTCAGTCACAAACTTTTGAATGAATCATTGACGAACAGATCTCCCCCTTATCTTATGATTTTACCAACTGTGTGTACTATTCAGTAATTTAGAAGTTAGAGAATGAAATAACTTTGAGCCTAACTACCCCTCTATTGACTATAGAGTGAGATAAACTTTTTTCTTGAGAAGTTAAATTCATTTTAAAGTATTTAAAATAGTGAGGTCATCTTCAGATTGAGTTGTTTTCCTTCCTAACAGGGGCTTCAAGTATCAGTCACTATGTTTGGGTTTGAGAGAACAATTTTTTAATTCAATAAATCTGTAAGAAAAAAAATATGTTCATAAGCCATTTTCCTTAATCCTTCTGCATGTTTGTTTGAGATAGTTAGAGAAATTATTCATCACACATATATTTAGAAGTAGTATTTCCCTTGGTTGTAAGTTTTCCTAAGGCCACTTTATAGGTAATTGAGATAGCTGGATATAGATCTTGTAAAAAAAATTTTTTTTAATCAGGGAAGGATGAAAAAAGGAAGGAAAGAAGAATTTGAGGACAATAATTTTCTAAGTAATTTAATTACTTTATTATGAAATCACTTATTGATTCAACACTGTGTAAGTCCTCAGTGAATAGTATGTGAAACTCTTCCCTCTAACCATATCCCTAATACACTTTAACCCTTAAAATGTTGCAATTTTCACTTAATCATTTCTTAATTTATGTATTTAATATCGTTATACTTTAGCATGCAGGGTTATGATGAGTGAATCTAATTGAAGTGAGACATAGAAGAAAACTTTCTATTCTGCTTCAAGTACCAAAGACTAATTTTATGGAGTAGGAGGTATAGAGGAATTTAAATAATCATGACTTGGAAATAAAGATATAGGAAAAAACATATTATCAACGTATAAATAATGTACATGCACAAAAAGTTAAAATTACATTCTGCAGCAGGAGGAAAATTAGAGTAGTCGGCAACACTAAAATAATGGAATTCTTATTTCTTAGAATAATAATCATTATGATTCAAATGCTACTGGAAAAGTAATAGGTGATTATAGCTTATTCTTTTGATTCAATTAGTCTTTTTATTTTTCTCCTATTATTATTATTTTTCATTTTACCATTAAAACTGTATTTTGGAAACTTGGATTACACACTTGTCACCAGTTTGGGGCGTAAAGTAAGCTATAAATCACTGCTATGCAAAACAGTCTTTCTTAATTTAATTTCCTTCTTCTTGGACCCATTCAATAATTAGATTAGCAACCTCCTGTGCCCTGGAATAAGTGTATGACTGTAATGCTTGGCCTAAATCATCTTGATAACAAATTTGCAGAACTAGGACACGGTTAAATTGTTTTGTTTTTTTGTTTCTTTTCCTCCAAATACCAGACGCTTGAGTCTTGGAATATCAACTACCTCCCAGTCACTTCCTAAGATATCTGAGCATGACCACAAAATATTTATCATCATTTTGTCAATAAGAGGCAGCCTGAGACTTTCAGGCACACTTGTCTTTGCCGCAGGGATGCCCTCTCCTGGTTATTCCTGGTAACAGCTCTCAAGACCGGCACCATAATGTTTGGGGGTCAGAAAAGTTGTGGTCACTGGAGTCTGTGGCTCTCTCTGAAATCACAGGACTGAAATGAAGTGCCGTGTCTTTGTAAATTGATGAACTTGCTATTGAAAAACAGAACCACTGACAGTTCACCGTGAGTGTCCCGGGCTCCACCATACACGGTTTTGACAAGTGTGTGCCCATTAAAACACTGAGATCGTTAATGAATAATTTTTAAGAGGTCATATAAAGGAAATTCACACAGATGTGCTCTTGAATATATGAATATGCCAATCTAATGCACAGAAGGTGAAGAATTTAAAAAATCTGTTATTATTATGCTTTTTCTTTTAGATTCTCTGATACGGTATTAGAAGAAATATTGTCAGTATCAAATTCAATATTTTCTAATCTATGACAATGTAATCATGTGGTAACCTAGTATTAAACTTTGCACCATAACTAGAGTAAGATCTTAAAAGCTATGATACTTTACAAAGTCATGTAAAAAATTGACTAAGAAAATATTTAATCTCAAATAAAGATGTCAACATCAAGCTCTTGACAATCATCCCTTTCCTGGTTTATCTGACTCGTTATGTATTGGACAGTAACCATATATTACACCTGTCCTTTTAAATGGAAAAAATCTCATGGACATCTAATGAAAGCATTTTGTTTTTATTTAAGTCATTTAAAATAAACTATTATTTTAGAGTGATTTCACAGGTAAAGCTGGCAATTTCCTGGTAGTTTAATTTAATAAAGTTAATTTTGATTAGCAGTAAACTAAAACTATCCTTAAGTAAAGTATTTACAAAATCTAGCATCCCATTTAAGTTACTATGTTTATTGGATCTACTAAATTTAGATACATTTTTAAATAATGTCTGAATAGAAGTTTTAACTAAGTATAGCTTTACGATGACATAATTGACTGAGAAAACTATAGTTTAGAGAACAAAATCACTACATATCCTTTCCTAGGTAGTAATTACATTTAATTTACAATGTTTCATATCATAGTATTGTGTGTATATATTGGAAAAGCAAATTAAGAAGCATGTATTTATAATTATTATATGCTATGTGACCCCCATGATATTTGATGGGGATATTATATAAATTCATTACTGGAAGTCTTTAGAGGAAGACCCAGTTTAACTTTCCCTTTGACTTCTTATTGACACTGGCAAATTATCACTTTAGTAAAATAAAACAAGACAAACACTTGCATTTGTTTTGTTTTTAACTTTTCCAGATCAAATATTTAATAAAGTCTAGGCTACGGAATCAGGAAAATTTATCATTCATACTAATTAAAGAGGATGTAACGAATGGGAAACATTGTGTTAACCGTATGAGTTGAAAGTGAAAAAGTCATACTAATACAGAATTGAGATTTTCTGAATAATTATAATTAGAATTCATTTTTTAGGATATATATCAGTCAGAAATCAACTAGGTTTTCTACTCAATAAGTTTCCTTAATGAAAATATGAAGAATAAATGGGGAGGAAGTTCAAGAATTGGTTTACTTCATTATAAATGCCCATCAACACTAAAAATATCTTTCACACAGGTGACAAAACTAATCTCCCATAATTTGCTGGAATTTTTATCTCATGACTTTTTATTAATTGGCAAGGAGCACTGAGTGTAGAGTTGAACAGCCCTTTGATGAAGGTTTTGTCCTTTTCCTCTGACATTTTTCTAGACCAAAGTTTCCATTCAAAAATCAATAACTACAACATGGACATTGATTTTTTTTTTGTTTGTTTCTTTCTTATCAGCTTTCTAAGTCAAAACAAATGCCCTTGATTGCTCTCCATTCTTGAAAGTTTTCCTTTAATTGCTTTTACCAAATTCTTTAATACAATTTGCTTCAGACTCAATTTACACAGGGTTACCAGAAGTTTGAAAATGAGAGACGTCATGTAGCTTCCTTGTTCCACAAAATTACCAAGGCTTCTCAACATCATTTTTTGCCTCTTTTTTAATTTACTTGCTCATTTAGTTAGCGGCACTGCAAGAGAATCTTCAAACATTATCAGGTAGGTGAAGCTGACCCTTAAATATGAGTTAGAACACGTTCTATTTGTGTCTCAGATTTAACCCACCAAAGGAAGGAATTTATGAAGAAGACCACCCTGGCAATTGCAGCAGCAACAACAAATAAACAAATGGGCCCTGATTGAGTTAAAAAGTTTTGTACGGGTAAGGGCACAATAAAAAGAGACAACCTTTGGAATGGGAGATGATAGTTACCTGCTATGAATTCAGCCATGGCCTAATGACCAGACTCTACAGAGAACGCAAGCAAGTCAACAAGAAAAGATCAACAACCCAGTTAAAATCTGGGCGAGAAACATGAACAGAACTTCTCCCATAAGGACCAACAGATGGTCAACAAACACATGATAAAATGCTCATCATCCTTAATCATCAGAGAAATGCAAATCAAAACCACCCTCATATACTGCTTCACCCCAGTGAGAATGTCCCACATCACTGACGTACGAACTGCATTTACTAACTTAAAAAAAAATCAAAATACAAGACCTTACTCCTTCCATCAGACGTCCTACCCCATGTTATTTAAATTAAGGCAATTAATGGGCGGCACCTGTGGCTCAAAGGAGTAGGATGTTGGCCCTATATGCTGGAGGTGGTGGGTTCAAACCCAGCCCCAACCAAAAAAAAAAAAAAATCTGTAAATTAAGGCACGAAAAGTATTCAATTTTTATTTCTGTAGGCTGAAGTGATAGAAAATCTGGGTGCAGAGAGAGGGAGCCCTCCTGCACCGCTGGTGGGACTGCAAGGAACTCAAAGTGGACCTTCCACTCAACCCTAGAACCCCATCACTAGGTATCAACCCAAAAGAAAAAATGCAAAGTTACAGCAGCCTAGTTAACAGTCTCAAAGATGTGGGAAAACCCAGTGCCCTTCCACACGTGAATGGGTTAATAAATGTGGTACTTGTACAGCATAGAATACTATTCAGTCACATAAAAGATGAGTTTGCAGGGCAGGGCCTGTGGCTCAAAGGAGTAAGGTGTCCATATACTAGAGGTGGCAGGTTCAAACCCAGCCTGGGACAAAAACTGCAAAAAAAAAAAAAAAAACTTTGACGCTTTTGTAACAACCTAGATGGATTCAGAGAAGATACTCCTAAATAAAGTATCTTGGGAATAGAAAAGCAACTATCACATAGTTCTAAATTGAAACTAGCAGATTAAAAACTACAGAAAACCCAGTTGCATTCACATCTGCGGAAAGGGTTGAGTAGCTTCCACCCAGCAGGTGCAATGCGTGAGTATACCACACACTCCCCGGTGAGGGACTCAGCCGCAGTGCAAACTTTAGCCTTACAATTGCAAACTGTGTAACCTGATCGCATGTACACCCATATTAACCTGAAATTTTAAAAAAGAAATTACAAAAAAAAAGTTAGAACAAACAAAGGAATGTGGCAAAGTGAAAATAAAACTGAAGAATGATAAACAAAAATTTGCTTTAGAAGATATCAGCCAGGATCAAGTTATAACACTGAAATTTGTAATTAAACCTTTGCATGTCTATAATTTGTGTATTTATAGTGGTTCTGACCTTTCAGTTCTGCCTATAATGCCATTTCTTCTGTTCTTCTGCTAATTCTTTTTTTTTTTTTGGCGGGAGCTGGGTTTAAACCTGCCACCTCCGGTATATGGGGCCGGCGCCCTACTCCTTGGAGCCACAGATGCCGCCTTTCCGCTAATTCTTAATGCATTTCTTCCAAACCCTGGACGTTGGCTTCATGACTCTCCTCAGCTTAAATCTACTCAATTCTCTTTATCAGAATCTGACATGTCCTTGATGTTTTTGTGGTGATTATCTGCATTAGACCTCTGATTTTTATTTTAAAGGCCCGCACCTTTGAACATCCTTCTTCTTTTTGATGTCTCTCCTGCTTCACTTGATAATTTTTTTTAAATGCATGTTTGTTGAGGGGAGTATTGGGTTTGGGAGAGGTCAGTGTGGTATTAAAATTAAATTAATTGCAAATTAACATTGTATTTAAATTGCAACTCAACATATTTCTTCTACAATATATTGTTCTTTGAGTTATAATTTTTCTCAATCTCAAATTTGTAAAGGACCTAAAATATAGTCATTGGTTGACTCACCCGTATTTCTTCAGATGACCAAGAAAAAAAAATATATATATATATGTATATATTGGGACAGAGCGTTACTCTGTTGTCCTGGGTACAGTGCTGTGTTATTAGCTCACAGCAACCTCAAACAACAGCCTTCATATGATCCTCCTGCCTCAGCCTCAAGAGGAGCTGGAACTACAGGTGCCCTCCATAAGGCCTTGGCTACTTTTTCATTTTAAATGGGATCTTGTTCTTGCTATGAGTGGTTTGAACTCCTGAGCTCAAGTGATGCTCACACCTTGGCCTCCCAGAATGCTAAGATTACAGATGTGAGCCACTGCACCCAGCCTCAAGAAAAAAAATAAATAGATTTTAAATATCATTCACATATATTTGTAAGTTGTTTGTGTGATTGATTAATTTCAAAACTTCAAAACTTGAAAATTGAGGAACTCAGTGATCACATTACCCATTCCCATCTCTGGGGTAACATCATTTTAGGAAGCACTTGCTTGGGTAACAGAATTTCACCTTTGTCATGGGAACGCCTTGGTACATCAGAAGTACAAATGGCTCACAAAGTGCATCGACTAGCTCAAACTAAAAATGGGCTTTGCTTTGTTGTAGCACTTTCCGTACAAGTACATGGGCTTCTGGGACTAAGTTGTTATTAGTTTCCAATTCTTTTTGTATTTGAATGCCACAATTCATAAAAAAATAAGCTAAAGCAACATTCACAAGTGTCTGAAAGATTTTATGTGTTAGTGAAGTAGTTTGCAAAATAGCTGTCCAGTCAAAATTCTTTTGGTTGCAAGTGACGGAAACCCCGAGAGACAGTTTTTTGGAAATGCATTGGAAAGATCTTGCTCTGATCCAGAGAATTAATGAAAGATGGTCAGGAATGATCCAAACTCCAGAGACTTTAGTGACTGAAGCTGCAGGTTAAGTACCGTCCTGGCTCCCTAATTTTTCCCTTCTTTTCTCTACTTAGCAAAATCCTTCCCTACTGAAATTAAACTTTTTCTGTCTCTTTCTAAGCTCTATTGTATCAGCTTCCAGGGGAAGGTTATGACGGGCTTGGATTGAGTCATGTAAATCTACCCTTAAAGTAATTGTTCTCATTATAGGAATATGGTCGACCAGGGCTGGTTATGGGCCCAACACTTATAGCTAGATTATCAGAGCTTTATGATTGACAATCTTTCAGAAAAATCTGGTCTGAATGAGAAAGAAATAATTTTTTGAAAGACGGGAGGTGTACCTATAACCCCCAAAAGTAATAATAGTGCTGTTAAGATAAATTCAAATTAGGAGACCACACTATTTCACATTTTATAAACATATTTTCTTTTAGGAGGCAGCAACGTGATTAAAACAGAAAATGAGATTTATAAAAAATAAGCAAAGAAGGAAGATTCCTAAAAGAATTGCTCCCGTTATCATAAGTGCTCATGAGACTTAGACTACTCTTTGAAGGTACGCTGGTGGTTTGTGGACACTTTTTTGCTGACAGTACACATGGCTGCAAGCGCATGTCCACTTCGACTTCCCGGGAATGTATCCCCATCTTTACCTTCTGGAGAATCCTTGAATATCATGGGCTCTGAGGCACCTGTGCTGTCACTTCACTAGCACCAATCTCAAGAGTGCCCGTGACACACGCTTCGGGTACTTTGTCAGACTGGCTTCTCACGTTGAATTTTATTTGAGACTTAGTTTGGTTGCATCTTATAAATGAAACTGATGCTTGTGAAATCAAGTAAACGCAACAAACAAAAACTTTTCACCCACTGATTTTGTATAATTCTAGCAATCCTTATGTAAAAAAACTATAGGTCAAGGCATGCATTGGTGAGATCAATTGATAGGTGGAGTCAACAGAAGCAGCTCTTCCTCTTTATAATCAAAACAGCACATAAGTGAATCCGAAACTATGATTTTAATATTCAGAGCATTGCCTTCCTTAGGCTCAATACAGACGGTGGTACATCACCCCTTTCTCTACACTGTGCTTTTGTAAGACAATGAGAAATGGTCTCACATCACAGCATTCCCTTCTTAGCTCAGTCAACTTAGATTTACCTTCTAATAACTTTGGGATAACCTGCATCATCCAGACATCTAAAATGAACTCACTGTGACTTGTTTGTACAATTTACGAAGCCTAATGTTCACTGAGAATTTGCTTAAGCTCAAGATCTATCATATGGGGGAAAAAAAATAAAAAAGGAAGATAGTTCTCCAATGTGTGTGAGAACTTTTTTTTTTTAACTATGCATGAGGGGGTTATTATTTGTAATACTACGACACTGCCACCTCGTGGAGTGACTGGATAAAAACCTACTAAATAAACAACAGTGGCCAGTTTCCATTGCTAGATGCTCAAACCAGTCTCTAGAGGACTCAGGTAAGAGCTGTGATGTGAGTAATTTATAACTACGAGAATGGAGGCATTGTGGTAAAAGGCTACATTGCTTATGAATCAATTCACTGCCAAGAATTAGCCAACTTATGCCATTACTTTCTTTATAGAGAGACTTATTTTTTAAAGATTCTTATATGATCTGAAGTACATTTTAGTTGTAACACACAAAATATCAGAATTCAAGTCCTGTATCTGCCATTAGTAGCTGTTTCTACTAATCTCCTTTGGCCTCAATTTTGCAAACTTTGAAACAGGAAAGTTACATTTATATATATATTTATCAACATCATTTAATTTTGCAAGTCTTTGAGACATTCTTTGAAATTTTTTTATATACAAATTATTTGTCTGGTAGTGTACTTGATGCCTGAAAATTAATGATGAGAGAAAAAAACAAACATGACATGGTGTTATGTTTATGATTCTTAGTAAAAAGTTAGATTACGATAGAATTTTCCAATTATCAACCATGAGACAATTATTTAGTGTGTTAATAGAGAATCTATTTTAATACATTTTATAGGTGTTTTGCTTGTTTTCATAAAAGGAACTATTTCTAAAGCATTGAAGTTATGTAACCATTGCAAATAAAACAGGTTCTATTCTACCATTCTCAGCAATCAAGTTCTTCTATAATGCAAATATGCCACTATATTTACATTGGAAATGAAAAAATTTTGCTAAATTTATACTCAAAAATGCTCAGTTATTTAATTGTAATTAAGTGGATATTTGTATAGAAATTCATTGAAATATTTCTATTTGTGCTTAGATGTGGAATATATTTCTAACTCATTTATAAACATCAGATTAGGAAAAATGACAAAATTTTTAAAAATTAAATCTTGATAGAGTACTGCTAAATTATCATAATATCATAGGTTACTAATCACCTATTATGTGTGTATATATGAAAGTGTGTAATTTGTGTTTGCTATGCAGGTATTTCAAGGTATCATTAGGCTGAGTTTTTACCCAGTTCTATTCTAGCCTGCCAAGGCTTTTGGCTTTCTCACTTCCTGAATGATGTCGGTAATTACTCAGGGTGGTTTTCTTCGCTAATTATAACATATTGTTTATTTTCTTCTCATCCCAACGGTGATATATACAAAGCTGCCTCTGGTCAATGCAATTGACCAGAAATGCATGAAAATTGAAACTCATTGGCCATCTCTAATAATTGTGTTCAATATTTATAGCTCAGGTCTTTTAGTCCACATTACTTATGCATGATTGCTACCACCTGTTAAATAATAATTTTTGTCGTCCTACATGACTTATCTAAGTGCGTTTTTGTACTTCTGAATGGTGCAGGTCTACTAAATGAAATCTAGTTAAGCAAAAGAAGCTATCAAAAACAAATAAAAAAGAATTATAAAGCCAAAACCCTGCACAGAAGCATAGTTCCAAATTATAGGTTTTTGGGGCACCCTCGGGGAAAAATTCTCATGTATTGGTCAATAAATGTATGAAAACATATTTCAACAGTGAAACATGAATGTATCTAATCAACTGTTTTGGTGGATTCATGATATTTCACACTGATGTAGTTCTGCTTTTGCCTGGACATCTAGAAGCAAATGCCTTCACATATTTTCATAATGGAAGATTTCTAGATGGCCTTGGGGGACCCAGTTCTTGTCTCATGGCAACTGTTGGAAAAAATGGACCAAGAACAGAGCCCCTGAGAGGGGGAGGAAGTGCTTGAAATAGTCCATAATGGTGGAAATAGGAATATCTAATCCCAAACTTGATGTCTATGATGGCATCTGATTTTTATGGGATAATAAGTTAATTAGGAAGATGGAAGCCTGTGTAAGTCTAAGGAAAACTTGCCTTGTAGGGAAGATGAGAGAGTATATATGTGTGGGCCATGGAGGGCATGGGAGTGCGTGGCCGTGTGTGTGTGTGTGTGTGTGAGTCAAAATAAACTGTTGAATCACTGAAGTAACTGACGATTTGCAATTGATTAGGGGGAACATAGAGAAACAGGGTCAGCATAAACCCTGGTGATCCCAGCACCTAATCGGTCACTCTGAAGTTTGTTGTTGACCGTGTTGTCAAGGTACACATATGGCTTCAGGTTGCCATCTGAAACCTTACAAGAATGAAATCTTAATACCTTAAGAGTGAAAAAAAAAAAAAAAAAGAATTTTTCCTGCTCCAAGAATGAGATTCTGGGTTGGGTTTTTAACCGTCTCAGCTCTGTGATTATAGGAGATAAAGGTTTCTTTCAGGAAATATATAGAAATTTTCAGGTTTTTTGTAGCGCTTGAGTAGGGAATTTGAAGCCCTGAGTTAATAATTTCCTTTCCTCACTTTGTCGGGAACAGTTAGGAACAAGCAGCCAATTTCATTATACTTGTTTGGCAAAAATGTTCTAAATTATCAAATATATGGTGACTCAAAACCTTGCTTTTTATTTTTTTTGATGTTATACTTTATTTATTTATTTATTTACATATACATATGTTTACTGGGTTTCCACTTTTTGCCTGAACTTTGCTTTTTAAAGGTGCTCCATTAGGAGTTTTCACAGGTGATATCTTACATATTTCTATCCCACTTTACATCAGGTGCCATCTCTGCTGCTGGAAATAGGGTTTCAGTGCCTTTAAATCTAATTGAGATTAAATCTAAAATTTAATCTAAAACTAATTCCAAAAAATACCAGAGCCATTTTGGAAAACTCATCCTTAAGATTCTGTTCTTCTAAAACAACCATTGGTACCAGAATTATTCTCTAGAGAAACAAAATTGTTTGTATGTACAGGCTGGTATGAGTTTTGCATGAGTATAAAAATACTAGAATAATGTTTTCTTCCCTATTGTGTCCCAGATATACTCATTCCTCATGTGCTCATCTTCCTTTTTGGAAATGTAAATCAGATCAGACCACAGTCCCATTTACTGCATTGCTACCAGGTATTTACAGTGAATCGCGCTAAAGAATCCATGAGTACGATTCAGATTTTACTATCACTTCAAAAGAGCTGGAATTTGGTAATTCCCCAAAATACTCTCAGAAAAACAATCTCATAACAAATCAGGGGCTATCTATTCTGCTTTCTTGGAAAGGGAAATGCAAACTTTAACTAAATCTTCTTTCTTAGGTTATCAAAGATACTAATGTGTTCCCAGAAAATACCATAACAGAATTTCCAATGTGGGCGTGTGTAGTCTGGATCAAATGTAAAACTCTGATTAAAAAAGTTTTGTGAAGATATATGGCTTGGGGCTGCATTTTAAGTGGAAAACACAGTTTTACTCATCACGGTAAACTGGGCCTATATATCAACTGATGTGACACTGTAGACCACCAGCTTAATTTGGGACTGAAAAGCAAATCAACCTTATTGTTGATGCCTGGGGGATTAATGATTCTACATTTTCATTTAGATTCACTTATTTTGATCTTAAATTGTGAGACTCAATTACTAGAGATAAATCCCATCTAGTCTCATGGGATAATTGGTTTTTGTAGAGTCCATTATCCTAATAATTATACTCTAATTGGCATAAAAATGAAATATGCTGATAAGCAACATCAGGAAATAATAAAAGTAATTAATAGTAATTAAATTCCATGCAGCCCACCAAAAAGCAGGGGGTGAAGGTGATTTTAAAAGTAAATTTACCAGGACTAAAGTAGAAATCATAAATACTTAATAGGCATTGTTTTTTTTAATTCATTATAGTAGCTAAAATTCATTAAAATTTTCTCCATGCTGCAATAAACATTCTGGTACAAATATCTTTATTATGATATGATTTTTGGTCTTCAGGACGTGGAGAAAGGGGAACACTTCTCCACTGTTGGTGGGAATGCAAACATCCCCAACTTTATCTTCAGTTTTATTTCTCTGTACTGAAACATAATAAGGGAAGATGGGCAGGTCTGTACAAAGACAGTGGCCCAGTCACTTTGGAGAGACAATGCTTATATACCTGTGAAGACTCTGTAGAGTCT
>CAUYON010185433.1:0-19550 GCA_963573935.1 Arctocebus calabarensis
AGACAGAGTCTCACTTTATCGCCCTGGGTAGAGTGCCGTGGCGTCACACTGCTCACAGCAACCTCCAGCTCTTGGGCTTAAGTGATTCTCTTGCCTCAGCCTCCCTAGTAGCTGGGACTACAGGCGCCCGCCACAGTGCCCAGCTATTTTTTTGTTTTGCAGTTCGGCCGAGGCCGGGCTTGAACCCGCCACCTTCGGTATATGGGGCCGGTGCCTTACTCGCTGAGCCACAGGAGCCGCCCAGAAATGTGGATTTTTTTTGTAAAGCAATTATACTTTGATAAAACCAAAACAGAGCCAAATTCAAAACAAAGCAACAAAAAGCCTGAGTAAGATAATGCTGAGAGAAATTGGTACAGGAATTCAACAGAGACAAAATAGCCACATATGACCCAAAAGTGTCCCTCTGAAGTGTAAGACTGAGAGCCGTGCATGGAAGAGGAGGTGGGCCCCAGATTTGGGGGATCATTTAATAATCACAATCAGTCCTGAAATACTTTGTGGGAGATTGGTAATTATCTAAAAAACAAGGAAACCCCGGTAGACAAACCTCAGAATAATGTTAATAAGTAGGAACAGTTCTTACCCTTACTGGCCTTGTGTGGTGCAGTGAACCCACAGGTGGTCTCCCACGTGGACTGGGCCAATCACAGCCCTGCAAACTCCCGAACCCTGCACTTGGTTGCAGCTCACCCTGGATGGTGCATCAAACAGCTGGCAGCTTCTGTTACAGTGTGGTCACCTGGTTCTTTTTATTTGCTCATTTAAAACATAAGGAAGAAATTAAGGATGAAGGGAATATTTTGGCAAACTGGCTTATCTTAAAAGGCAGAGTTCTGCAGGAATCTGATATGGAAAAAAAGGAAAGGATGAGAAAGATGGGTAGGTTGAAGTGATTATTCTGAAGTTTACACATATTAAGAGAGTTTCAAATGAGCATCTACCAGGTGGATCTTGATTTTATGTGCCCCTGCTTGACACTTAGTACTTAGTACTTCAATGACAGAAAATTCTTTGAGATGGTATCTGTTAAGACTGTGCTTTGCTTTTTAAGACAAAAAACAATATACAATGAAACGACGTGATAATCTACAGCAGTGGTCTTTGAACTTTTTGGTTTCAGAGTTCTTTTTTACTCTTCAAAGTTATGGAGGGTCTCAAAGTAATTTTGCTTATGTGAGCTGTATCAAAATTTAGAAAGACCTTCTAGGTAAATATCATACCTAGAGGAAAAGTGATTCAATAAGATACATCTTTGTTCCAAAAAGAACAAAACTGTCCAAGTTTACATTAAGGAAAAGGATACTTGGAACTGACTCTAAGATGACCCTAGAGGAAAAGAAATGTTCTTGCTTTGAATAAAATGTTTACAGAAAATCTATTTTTCTTTCTTTTTCTTTACTAAAGTGTTGGGGCATTTTGAAATTTAAATGGGCATTTTAAATATGCTTCAGAGACTGGGAAATAAGAATGTGCATATTATTACTGTTCTGAACTTTCTAGATATACTAGCAAGAGAAACACTATAACTGGGGTATGTCTAAATGTGACCAAGCAAACCACCATTCCCACTTGGAAGCCCCAGCAGGCAAAGTCTACCCACTTCCAACCGCATCACTGTGGGAGCCACGTCTGTGTCAGAACTTACCCTGTGGATATGATTCTTCTTCCTTTATAAGAGGAATATGACTTCCTCCACTAAATTGACCATGCCATGAAAATAAAACATATTTTGATTCACTTATCACTAAGGAAGTAAAGCCTGGTTTCTAGGTATGACTTTGTTGCCATGGAATCCATGCTGAGAGGCTGTTTTTGTTATTAAGTTAGATTCCCCATCTTCAATTAACACTGCATAGCCGCGCCCAACTTTAGCTGCTGCAGCCTTGCTTTTGAGGCCTCTGACAAGCACATGTTGTGTTGCTGTTTATCCCTTTGACTCCGTGTGGGGCTCTTTGTGGATTCAAAACAATAGTTTGGCCAAACTAGTAAGCCATTTCCATGTGCAAAAAGCATGCTTGTTCTGTTACCTTTCCTCCACAGTTGAGTTTATAAAATCTTAGCATTTTATGACAAATGCTTAGCTTATGATCTATTTCCTTGCAGTTCTTCCTAATTTTGAATTGAATGTGATTGGTAAGAACATTGATAACACACATGTATTGACACGATCCCTGGTAGTTCTCCCATCTTCATGACCCTAAACATCTGAGAGGTCGATATTCTTAAAGGAGATGGAGCCAGAGCAACACATAGTTAGAGTCACCTGCTGGGAAGGTCGTTGTTGGCGAAAGTGTTTCAGAAAATGCCTCGACTAGATTGAGAATGGAGCCAGGGTCACTGGTTGTAAATCCATGTTAGCCCAGAGAGAAACAAGGGAGAGGACAAAGTTGGAGAAGAGCAAGGGTCTACATGGGGGAGCCTGGGAAGGACAGTGGACAGGAGCCAGACACTCGGGTTTGCAGTGGGCTCTCTCCTCTAGAAGGGTTTCATGGTGCTTGCCCTGGTTTTGAAGGAAGATGTGAGACGGAGCCGTGCCTGGTTGGATCTGGTTTCTCCTTGTTTTGCATATGACCTGAATGGCCTCGGCCAATGCCGCCTGTGCTGCCGCTGGACACCACAGGCCACAGTCCACACTTGGTGCAGCTCCAGCTGGAAGAGAATTGGATTGGAACAGAAAAGCAAGAGAGCAGACCCCGCCTCCTTCGGTCTATCCATTATAGGTATCTTTTTTTTTTTCAACTTTTATTTTTATTTATTTATTTTTCAAATTAATATGAGGATACAAATTTTTAGGTTACATTATTCTCACTTCCAAGGTAAAGTTCAAGTTGTAGAAGAGTAAGAGGGAGAGGTGAGGAGTGGGGGGGGGGAGAGAACGATTTGTGGGTTCTCACCTAATGTGCAGGAATCGAGGGTGTCCCATTACCTATGTCTTAATTCTACCTGTAGGGTCTAGAGAAAAGCGTGCCTGGCATGCACACCAGAGATTAAGAACTCCTTTTTAGTTCTAAATTTTGTAACAGATTTTAATGGCATTTTAGTACTTTAATTCTACCCTTAAGCCATGGTTAATTACATCTTGGATATGGACCTCTTTGCTTCTGGGCTGCCTAACCCTAGTTATCTGGGACACATCGTGAACAGGCACTTTGAGGTTACCCCAGGCCAGGTAAGGGGAACTGGCGGGGGAAGAATCTGAATTTTTCACCGGTCTTCACCCTGAATGGCCTCCTTTGCTCCTCCTCTTCTTTCTCATAATCATGTATTTGTTCAGTTAATTAGGGCCTGATGGGGCTGACGCATGAGAGTCTTGTTGTAGTTCTTCATAAAAGTAGCTTATTTGCCAGGCCTTGAGAGTGAGTAGCCGTGATGTATTTTCTTTACCTGTGGGACAGACAGAAGTTACTGCAAATTGTCAGTTTATCGAATGCCAGGCCTTGTTATTGGGGTTTTGTAGAATTTTGGGCCTTTCACCAAGCCTAAACTCTGACAAAGCTGGAGAACTTGGTTCAAATCTCCTCTCCACCAAGTTCAGCTGGCTTTTAAGCAAATACTTTCAGGGTTTGTATCGTCTCCCTGAAAAAATGGTAAGGATAACAATCATATTCTAAGTTTTCTTTGCCTACTGATGTGATAATACACATGTAGCCAGACAAACTGTTGACTGTGAGCTGAGGGCTGAGAAGATAACTTTTCTTCTTTCCCTGGGATTTGAGGCCAGACAGTGCTGGTCCTGAGACAGTGGGAATTGCAGAGATTTAGAGCAGGTCTGAAAACACCCAGCGCTGGTCTCACGCCAGGCACCAGGGATGTGGCAATGGTGAAGCCAGACAGTCACCTTCTCCCCGGGCTCCTGGCCTTCTCCCAAGGCTCCAAATGCACTTTTATTTTTTTCATAAGCCTCACTAAGTTAGAACGTTGTAATAGAAGTACAAGAAAATAAGCAATTTTTGTCAATTTCAACAGCATTGTTGGTCTTTTTTTCTGACTTTCTCTTTGACGTTACTCAACATTTTTAATACAGAAGTTAATGAGCTGTAGACAGTGTCCAGGCCAGTGGGGGTGTGGACTCCCTGTGCAATGTCCTATCCTGCAAACATGGCCACCATCCTTGGAAGTTGGTCACCAGGTCAACAAGACAAAAGATGATGAGTTGGCCAGTGACCTTGGGGTTGGAGGGATAGCATCCTGATGAGTTTCTGTTTCCCGTCTATCTCCGTATTTTTTCAAAACCTGGAATTAGAAAACCTTCACTTTACAAATGCCACCAGGCTCAGACAAAATGAAATGAATAAAAGCCAGGAAGGGGCCCCACAGAGGCCCCATAGGGAGCCTGACACCTCTCCCACCAGGGCCCCCCCCAGGCCTGACACCTGCCCCACCAGGGTCTCTCAGACCCTTCACGTGACCCCGGCAGAAGACCATCCCCTCCACAACAGTTGGGTGAAAAAACACATGGGGAGACCTCCACAAATGCCATAGGGGACCCACGCCCAGTGACCTCAGGCCACCCAGGGAGGTGACCCACACCCCAGAGGTGGCCCTGGCAAGGACTGAGTAGGAGTCTAGGGGCACTAGGGGAATTGAGCCAACCAGTGTAGCATCTTAGGGCCTCTGTGAAGTGAACTTTCATGGAGATTGCCACTCATAGAGGTGGACCAGGACCCACAGCCAGCCCCATCCAGGGCTGCTGCCTGCTTAGATGGAATATCTCCCAATATAATAATCCAAATGGGTGGGATATAGTCATGAATGCTTTGTGTGTCAAGGACGAGAAATGTCACAATTTGAATGAGAAGCCACAAGCAAGTGAAGCTGGGAAGTCCAATGTTGGAATTATCTGATAAGGACTTTTATAAAACCATAAGTGTGCTTCAACAATCAATAATAAATACCCTTGAAACCAATTTTAAAAACATAAAACCTCAGCAAAGGAATAGAAGTTATAAAAAATAACTAAATGGAAACTGTGAAACTAAAAAGTACAACTGAACAAGCATCACAAAGCTTGCTGGATGACCAGGTAGCAGAGTGGAGACGGAGGTGAGATCTGTGCAGCCGCCCAAGCATGGAGGTGTCACCTACTGGGGAGGACGCGTGTCCCAGGTGCTGGGCCGTGAGCCACCTGTGCTGCCAGATAAAATACAGGATTCTCAGTAAAAATTAAATTTCAGCTAAAAAATAGCTTAATACAAGTATGTCAGCTGAGTGTGGTGGCTCAAGCCTGTAATCCTAGCACTCTGGGAGGCGGAGGCAGGTGGATTGTTTGTGCTCACTGGTTTGAGACCAGCCTGAGCAAGAGCGAGACCCTGTCTCTAAAAAAAATAAAAATAAAATAACTGGGCATTGTGGCAGGTGCCTGTAGTCCCAGCTACTTGGGAGGCTGAGGCAAGAAGTCACTTGAGCCCAAGAGTTTGAGGTCTTTGAGAGCTATCATGGCACAGCATTCTACCAAGGGTGACAGAGTAAGACTGTGTCTCAAAAAAAAACCCCCCAAACATACAAGTATGTCCAAAATATTTATTGGTAGCATTGGATGTACTTACACTAAAAATTATTCATTATTTATTTAAAATTCAGACTTAACTGAGTTTATTCCTCCCCACTGAGCCCCCACCCCACCCCGGCTTGCTTTCTGTTGAGTTTACAATGAAATGTGCACACGGTTATTGACCAATTCCTTCCAATTTAATGGTGAGCACTTGTGCTGTTTACTTCTCCATTCTTGTGATACTTCCCTTCGAAGAACGGTCTCCGGTTCCATCCAGGTTGTTACAGACGTTATCAGCTCACCGTCTCTCTGTGGCTGAGTAGAACTGCACGGTGCACACACGCCCTCATGCACTTTCCTGCTGAGGCCACACTTGGGACTTTGACTCAAACCGCACAAAAACATGTCATGTAACCCAAACATTTGTACCACTAACATTCCAAAATAAAATGTAAAAAATTTATTAAAAAAGTTAAATGAGAACCCGCTATTTTATCTGGCAATCTTCTTCCTCAGGCCCTCTCTAGCTGTCCAGAGGTAAAGAGAAACTCATCAAGAAGCTGGGCAGTGTCCCATCGATGCTGACGTGGGTAAGGCACCTGCTGGGGACTGCACTCCACCAGGGCCTTTACCAGTGTGTCCTTCAACCGTCTCGACAGCCCTAAGGCACAGGTATTATCATTTCCCCACGGGAGAAATACACCAAGAGGAAGGGAGAAAACACCCCAATCACACAGGAAGTCCAAACTCCGGCGAGGCCGTCACCCTCCACCCTGAGCTTCACTGCAGTCATTCACAGGCCATTATTTGTCACAGGACAAAATGCACAATGTTGTCACCATACCCAACCCACCAACAAGATGGGAAAGGTGTGACACAGCAGAATCTGTGTTTTATATTTTAGACACTTAGTTTCCTAAAATCCAAGCTGAGAGATATTTCTAGAGCAGAAAAAAATATATGCTTTCAGGTATTCAAATGCAAAAAATAATTGTCTGGCTCAAATGTTGAATTAATTTGACAAAGCTTTTTTCTGTACTGTAAAAAATTTCACTTTTCTTTCATACTGGGTATTATAAAGGAGGGAATAAATGCCCCAAACAACTAAAAGGAAATCTGGAAATTTATCATAAAAATCACATTTTTATCAATTTTTATGAACACCCAGAATTTTCCTTATTCAGAGTAACCATAGTTTTGGTCCATGATGTTTGGCTGTGGATTTTTCTTGAGAAGATAATCTATAGATATGTAGCTAACGATACATTGCATTTTATAGAACTTACAACATTTCAAAAAATACTTTTGAGAAAAAGAAAATACATTACAAATTCAATTTCTTAAAATGAACTTATCCAACTGTTTGCTTCCTCATAACAATACATTTTCCCTAAAATGTTTTGGTTTTTTCTTCACAGGAAAAAAAACATTTCTTTCCCAGCCATATAGTCTAAACTCATGTAAGTATCACAGAAGGGTCCCTAAAAACACTTTTTTAAAAATTCACTAATCATTGAATGACATTTGTGAGCAAAAAAATGCCCTGATTTCTGGCAGCCGTGTGGGGTGTCTGTGGGGTCGCTGCCTCCCTGTGTCAGCCAGCGCTCAGGTTTAAGAAAAGGGGAAAATTACTAAAACATTAAAAAAAAAAAAAGGAGGGGGATGATGGATGTCAACAGGACACCACAGCCCAGCTGGGAAAACCTCGGGAACAGCAGCTTCCTGGGAAATGCAGTCTCCTAGGAGACACGCGTGGGACACGCGTCCTCCCCAGTAGAGACATACATCGTCTCTGTATGTCTGACGGGAATGCACGGCGAGGAAACGGGGTGCCCGGCACAGAGAAAGGCTGCAAGGAGACCAGAGACCCTGGGAGAGCTTCCTGAAGGGCGCGTTTACAAACGAGAAAGCCCGGGCACAGCCGGCCCGCTGCAGGGGAGGAAATGCGTTTGACAATCACTTCATCCGGATGAGGTATGGTCATGTAGGCAGGTGAGTTTCATGTATTTTTATTTCAGAATTTTACAGAAGTACAAATGGTTATGTGAACTTCTTTTCACAGTCTGAGTGGCCAGTCTGCTGAAGCCGGGGGGTGTGAATAGCTGCTCCCTCCGTCCGGCGCTGTCCCAGCTGCTGGACTGGTCAGCAGCCCATCACGTACAACTGCTCCTCTCCTGCCCCATCCACGCCAGCATCTGTCGTTTTGGGGCTTTTCGATAACAGACACCATCGCTGGCATAGGTGACGTGCTAGGGAGGTTTCCCCGATGATTAGAGACCCTGAGCCTTTGTCCTGTGTTTATCAGCCATCAGCCCATCTTCCTTTGAAAAGCTTTAGTTTCTATTACTAATTTGGTTGAAAGATTTGGAATCAGTTACATGGTGATGACTTAATAACTCCGCGCAACCTTTTTCAAAAATTTATATTCAGTTAAACGTGTCGGTAGAGTATTGATTCTGTGGCGTGTTGCTTGTTTTGTTTTGTGAATTACAAAGTTGTCTTCCCCTCAGAGGTCCTGTCCAGTGGCCAATCCTCTATTTCAGAATTTTATAACCAAGGGGATAGCTGTTCTGATAAAAAGACCTAACTGTGTCTCTAAGAGCACAGATGGGCATTGAGCACTGTAATGATTCTAGCCAGAGAGTGAACTCCGCAGCCAAAAGTCACCTGCTGAGCCACCTGAGCCACCGAGGCCTGAAACGTGGGCTGGGCAGTGTGTCCTTCACGAGTGTAGTTCACCACAGAGAAGCAAAGTGAAGAAACAACGGGTCTGCATTCATTAAAAATGGGTTTATGTTAATAAAGATGGGTTTATGCATTCATTAGAAATGGGTTTATGTTCATGTTTATGCCAATTAGTTGTTCCGAGGGTCTCGAAACACATCCTTGTGACACACCGCTGGTTTTCAGACCTCTCATTTCTGCTGGCCTGAAAGATCCTGGGTGTTTTTCTCTGAAAAAGCCTGTTATGTCGCCTTCCTTTTATCACATGTGCCTCCAGACTTCACTCCCAGATGGCTTTCAAAGGTATCTGGAGGTAGAACTCTAAAAGAAAAGAGTAAGATTTTCATATAATAACTACAGCAAGAATGCCTCATTTTTTAGACCTTTGTTGTCCAGGAACTGCTTCCTCAGATTCCCGTCTGATCTCTGTAACAGCCTTGGTAGCACGGCCGGGCGGATGTCACCATCCCCAGTTCCAGGGGGAGGAAGCCGCGTGAGATGCGCTTTGACAAACAGCAGTCAGCAAGCCGGACATTGGAACTCCGGTTTCACACTGGAAGGCTCTCCTTTCCCACGAATTCGGGAGGAAAATCAGTTTAATGCACACAGAACTGATGAGGACGCTGTGGCGATCTGAATCACACCGCCGAGATAGAGCTGTGACTCCCCGTGACACCGGTGAATGCCAATGGCATAGTCACCACTTTCTAGCAAATTGTGGTAACACTTTAAAATGTTGCCCAAGGGAGACCCTCAAGTTCATCACATCAGCTTGGCTCTTTTTGTCTCAAGAAAGGGACACGTGGGTTAAAAAAGAAATCACCTGTCCTCAGAGCAATCTACCATTTTGGTTATCACCTGCTCCGAATATGTGCAAAGACGCAGTGTTCTTCCTGATCGTGAAGGAAATTTATTCTTTTATTTTTTTTAGATTTTCTGTGTTCGATATTTGCCTGTTTCTGTTGCTAAAGGAACAGTCTGTAGCAGTCACCGCCTGTCCTGCAGCCGAGAGCCCGTTCCGGCCACTCCAGCCGGGCCTGTCATGTCATCACAGTCAGTCCACTCCACTGTCCAGAGCCTGGTGGGAATCCCACCCCTTGGAGAAACTTTCCCTCTGCAGAGACCCTTGGTGGCCTGTCCCAGGCTTTCTCCTCTGTCACTGACTCTCTGCCAAGTTAGCTTCTCCCTGGGAACAGCCCCATCTGACACGGCCCCCAGCCCTCACAGTGGCTGCTGGTGCTGGTCGCTGTCGAAAACCACCTTACGGACGTGCCAACAGAATCACCTATTATTGTGTTTTGTTTTGTGTCTCTTAATGTGCCATGAGGATGATCAACCTTGTATCTCAGAGTCTAGAAGGATTCTGAACACATGGACGGTAAATATTGAGTGAGTTAACCAGTGAACTCTGGGACGCGCTCGGGGCCTCCCTGCTCCTGCAAGTGGGGACTGTCCTGGCGGGTCCCTTTGCACCCTGTGTGGCGCCAGGCAGTGGAGCTCACTCTCCATGTTAGCGCTGACAGGGGACCGTGCTGACCCAGGACCCTAGGGACAAAGGTGTGGTACACTCACTCGGAAGCCCTGGGTGCCAGTCCTAGTTTTGCGTCTTACCACAAAGTGCATTTCCCGAGTTGGGTTTGCTGCGCCTACCTTAGTTCCTGCCCTCCTAACAACTCACCTGTGCAATCTCCCCAGGACCTAACAAGAATGAGGTGAGAGAGAAACTGGCCGGCACCAGGCTGGACATACAAATTTAAGGTACTGCTATCAAAAGTGGGAAATATTTTATGAGGAAGACTCCCCTGGCAACTGAAGCAACACCAAAAATATATTCCTGGGATCTAATGAAGCTAAAAAGCTTCCGCATAGCTAAGGGCTCTATAGCAAAGGCAAACAGACCACTTTCAGAATGGGAGATTTTGCATGTTATGATTCTGACAAAGGTCTGATAACTAGAATCTACAGAGAACTCAAATTAATCAATAAGAAAAGAACAAACAAGCTCATTTTTTTTGTGGGAAAGAGGATTGAACAGAAACTTCTCTGAAGATGACAGGCACGTGGCCAACAAACACATGAAAAAATGCTCATCATCTTTAATCATCAGAGAAATGCAAATCAAAACCACTTTGAGATATCACCTAACTCCAGGAAGATTAGCCCACATCACAGAGTCCCAAAACTGCTGATGCTGGTGGAGGTATGGAGAGAAGGGAACACTTCTACACTGCTGGTGGGACTGCAAACTAATACAGCCTTTTTGGAAAGAAGTTTGGAGAATTCTTAAGGATCTAAAAGTTGACCTTCCATTTGATCCTGCAATTCATTACTAGGTATCTACCTAGAAGAACAAAAATCATTTTATGACAAAGACATTTGCACCAGAATGTTTATTGCAGCCCAATTCACAATAGCCAAGTCGTGGAAGCAGCGCAAATGCCCATCAACCCATGAATGGATTAGCAAACTGGTTTATGTATACCGTCTGTATACTGACACTATGTAGCCATAAAAAGAGTGAGAATTTGCATCATTTATGTTTACCTGGATGGAGTTGAAAATATATCCTTCTTAGTAAAGTATCTCAAGAATGGGTAAAAAGGTATCCAATGTACTCAATATTATTATGAAACCAATATAAAAACAGTTAAACAAATGATAAAACACAAATATAGTCTAACAAGGGGGAAAGAGGGAGGGGAAGGGAGAAGACGTTTGGTGGGAGGTGTTGGCTTGAAGGAATCCCGACTAGTGTGCACAATGCAAGGGTGTATTTCTAAATAACTAAGACTAAATTATAAACGTCTCATCACAAAAAATAAGCAAGCCAGGTGATGGTTATATTCATCATTTTGATTTAAGAATCCCATATTGTATTTCAAATCATCACACTGTCCCCCATACATGTATACAGTTATGATCTAGAAAAATTAAAAATAAAAATATGAAAAAAATGAAAGTAGAGAAGGAAATAAACTAATGAACCAGAGAATTATGACTTTCGCAAGGGATAAAATGCCAACAAATTGTACTGAACTTGTTTTGCCTTGTCTGCTGACTCATGGCTCCTAACAAATTAATTTCTTAAGCAGGAAGTTATCAAAATATGAGTAAGAATTTTTGCAATCTGTTGCCAGTTTCCGCAGCAGCCCAGGGCTCTGGGCGTTTCTGTGGCTGGTTGTGAATGACACTTCCTATGGCCTCGCAGGATGCTCGGAGGCTTGGCTTCTCCTTCCTCTTCCTCGGCAAACGCCTTCCTTTCACGCTCGGGTAAGCCGGGTCACAACGCGTCCGCAGAAACTCACATTAGGTAACTCTGGACAGTTGGCCTGGTTCAGATTACATTTTACTTTTATTCATTCAAATGTAATCCCCTAGTGATTTAAGGTTGTTTGCATAACCCACATTAAGAAAAACCTCCATGTCTTTTCTAGGCTCTTTAATTTCTCATTTATGGCTTTTTTTTTCCTTTTTTTACTTTCCCCCTAGAATTTGAGATTCTTTTGTCATGATATTATTTACCCATTTTTAATTATACAAAACCAGATCCATTCTCAAATCCAATGCTATTGGAAGTCAATAAAATTTATTGGAATCAATAAAATTGGAAGACACCCACATATTTCCTGATGTCTAGCTTAGGATGATGTTTGGGAACAGCCCAAATATCAAAACATTCACGTTGACATCTTCCTCATTTAGGGATATTGGGCGCTATTACCAAGTGGAGTTTTTTCCCAGGGATGAGTCTGTGAAAACTCCCAACGTATTTTAGGTACAGGGACATTTCCTTTGGGAATTGCACCCTTCCTGAACTTAAATGAAACCCGACTGGCCCGCTGGACGTGCAGGGCTCTGTCAGCAGCCCCTTCCGACTTCTCTTTCAGGCGAGGGCTCTTCACCATCCTCCTGGTGGGTCATGATGTCTGAAGTTGGAGAATGACCCGACACAGCAGGGAGGTGGGCAGACAAACCCACCCCACATGCTTTTCTTAGGCTGGGACCAACGTGCCTCTCCCCGGCAGGTCTGTTCCCTGTCCTGGAACATGGGCCAAGAATGAGAATACTGTGCACTCCCTGGACGCGATGCCCTGACTCCCTGGCTGGCTCACTGCCAGGAAAGGACGCGAGCCTGGTTCTCCCTCTCCTCCCCTACCCTCGGGACTTCCAGCCTCCGCTCTTGGACCCCAGGGCCCATGTTGTAAGAGACTCAAACCAGCTCCCTGCAGGGGCCCTGTGGAGAGAAATGAGGGGCCAGCCTCGCCTCGAGTTGAGAGGGTTCTGAGTCAGAGCTCCTGCCATTGACTTGATGGCCTCCAATGTCATGGAACACAATCAACACACGACCTCCTGATCAAACTCCATTTCCCTAGAATTTATGGGCAGGACAATGATTAAATACAATGAAGAAGAGAGCGAGGTGTTTGTTTTTCATCACGGAGTTCTGGGATGATAAGTCACGCAGCTGTAGGGCAACCTGAGGACGCTGGACGCTGGGGACACTTGAGGGGTCTGGGTCTTTGTGGGAGCCGGAGCTCCGCTTCCCTTCCCTGCCTGTAAAATTCCAGGTATGTTTCCTCTCCTGTTCACATCGATTTGTGCTAACAATTAATGATCGAGAGTCTGCGGACAGCTCTCCAGCAACTGCCGACTGGCGGAGCGCTGGAAGGGCGAACTCGTGACTGTAAAGGTCATGCCACTTAGAATCTAAACAGTTTACTACCAAGACGTGTTTTCACACACACGGTGGGATTTGATCAAAACACTTCACTAGTTTTACAGTTACACTGTTGCATCTAGAAAAATACTAGAAGGCTCGGCCCACCCATCCTCTAAACTACCTGGAGCATTTTTGCCCCGGCACAGAGAGTGCTGGCGTGACTTGGACTAAGGTTTGGCACAGAATTGGGCTCCAGGCTCGGTTCTCACTTTATTTTAATAAATTCAGAACACATAGTCAATGCTGTAGATTTAGGAGAAGCATGTTGCTGCCTTTCTCCTCCTCATCGCTGCAATTTAATGTTATATCTTAACAAAACAAACTTGACAAACAAACCAGAGAAACAAATAAGGATTCTAGGGTTAATAAGATAGAGTTTTAATGTCCACAGGTGGACAGCAGAGGCAGGGATACACTTTCACACTGACCGGCTGACTCTGAAGATGGGCTAGTCCTGGGTGTTAGTAAATTGCAAGATGTTAGCTAATTGCTTGCATCCTGTGAGCCTCCACAGCCAACCCCAGAGTCCCATGGCACTTTATCCAAATTTCTTTTTTAAAATTCTATGTTATTACTCTTAGAAGTCAAAATTAATCATATGGCAGCCTAAGACAAAGGTACTGCTCCAAATCATAGACCCCTAAAATCTTATTTCTTTTCTTTCTATCAAACCAGCGTCTATTAACATAGCACAAGATGACCTTCTATGTACACAGAGAAATAGTGTATATGTGTGTGTAAATCCAGTGATCCTAAATATGTACATGGACGACAGCTTGATTGCTTTAAAATAACTCTACTGAGTCTTAAGTTCTCTCTAGCTACAATTATATTGTCCTCTGTTAGAATCTGTTTCCCCTCAAAAGACATAATATCTAAAATTGAGATGAGTTATGTTAAGAAACAGCATTACATTTAATTGTGATGGATAGTAAGAAATTCAGAGTGATCAAAACCATGTAAATTGAACAGGATTAACTGGCAGTGATGAACACGAAATGATGTCAGATGGAGAATATTCCAGAGAGACAAATGTCAGAAGACTTTCTACTCTGTTACTTACATGGGATGTTTATTGAACAATAGGAAAGAATTCACGGAAGGCTAAAGAATATACTTTCATATACAGTAGGGTTTGAATCATAAATTGCATTCATTCATTCATTCATTCATTGGACAAATGTTTAAGAACCAAACGTGCACCCAGCACTTTGCTGGGCCTTGGGAATACAATGGTGACCAAGACCTGGGCACGATCCTCATTCTCACTGAGCTTATTGTTGGGTAAGAAAGAAAGAAATAAAACGACCGGGCAGATGCAGGTGCCACTGGAAAGCGAGACTACAGCATCTCTAAGGCTGTGAGCCCAGCGTTGCAGGAGGTGGTGGCAGCCCTTGGGCTGTGCAGTGGTGAGCTGAGAGCGGAGGGGTGAAGGAGCCCCCAAGAGATGTGGACCTGGGAGGGGAGCATAGTGAGCTGAGAGCTGAGGGGTGCAGGAGCCCCCTCGAGATGTTAGAGCCCCAGGGGCATCATGTGCACCTCCTCATGGCAGCACCCACAGTCCACGTTAAGGGTAGGGAGGAAAACGCCATGACCGGTACATCGGGCCTCACAGATCATGTTAAAATTCGTGGTCTTTACCCTAACAAAAAATGGTCAAAAAATCATTTAAAAGCGTGAAATATTTAGGGTCAGAAAGTGTTTTGAAAAGCTTGATCTACTACTAACACACAGAATTGCTTGGAAGGGGCAAGACGCATGTGGGAACCTGGCGGGTTGAGGAGGATGTTCTAGAATTGAAACATTCCCAACAGAGGAGTGGGTGACAGGACGCACAGACAGTGACGTTCCCGACAGAGGAGTGGGTGACAGGACACAGAGACAGTGACGTTCCCAACAGAGTGGGTGACAGGACACACAAACGGTGATGTTCTTGACAGAGTGGGTGACAGGACGCACAGACGGTGACGTTCCTGACAGAAGAGTGGGTGACAGGACACAGAGACAGTGACGTTCCCGACAGAAGAGTGGGTGACAGGACACAGAGACTGTGACGTTCCCGACAGAGTGGGTGACAGGACACAGAGACTGTGACGTTCCCGACAGAAGAGTGGGTGACAGGACACAGAGACTGTGACGTTCCCGACAGAAGAGTGGGTGACAGGACACAGAGACTGTGACGTTCCCGGGTCATGGAGTCATTTGGGAGTAATATTGTGACACGTGTTAGAGACCAAGTGCAAAAGGCAGGAAGAAAATCACATGTGTTAGTTTGTGCTCAGAGGAGAGAGCTGAGATACATGTTGTGGTCATTGGTTTGATTAGATGGGCAGGCAGACAGACAGACAGACAGGTAAAGAAACAGAGACAGTGACAGTTACAGAGACAGACACACACACACAGAGACAGACAGGGAGATACGAAGGTCACCATGAAAGTTTTGAGACAGACTATGATATGGTTCATTATTTCATGTCCAAGAAACACAGTCGGCAGTGTCCTTTCCGACTCACTCGTGCGCGTGTCAACTGCTCGGCTTGTCACTGTCCCCGGGTGGCTTCACTTGTCTCCCTCAGGGCCCTCGGTGAGCGCTTTCACACCCAGCGATGTTCTATGATTTTACAAGTGGGTTGAAGGAATTGCAAAGGCTTGGGCATTTGCAACAGGTTTGCAGGGACCTTACTTCTGCCTTTGTGACGATTTTTTGGTGGTTTCAAGAATTTAGAAGAAGCTGAACTTCACCCAAAGACGGAGAGAGGGGTGGGAACCAGGAGATTGCAGTGACTGAGGGAACATCAACTGTGGACCCAGCGGGTGATGTGTGAGGACACGGGGGTGGCACTGCAGAGGGGTCGCCGACAGTGTCCATACTCCTGCATGATTATCTGGGAGTCAGCGAAGTTCCATCTGATGGCGCCTCACACTGGCAGACGAGCAAAGCATGTGCTATTGAATGGTCTGAGCAACGCTGGTCAGATCCCAGGGCAGCACGTCCAGACTCTCTGCTGACACTGGTGGTGACTCCTGGGTCTACCAGTCTGATCCAGAGAATAAGTCGGCACGGTGCATATTTTTTCTTGGTGAAAATCCACCAACAAAAGTGAAGTGCCCTAAGTCTCAGAAATAAAATGGGGGTGACTTTCTTCCCTAAATGTGGTCACGTTGCAACCGTTCCTCTGGGGGAACAAAGGATGGTCACCGCTAGGTGGTGCACAGCAGCGCGCCTACCAGAAGTTTTCAGCAAACCTCAAGAACAGCAGCCGAGGACGGGACTTCAGGGACCGCCCACACAGCTGACATGACCATTAGCTCCTGGAGTCCACAGAGGTCGCACTTACGACTCGTCCACCCTAGGGCCTGACCTGGCCTCCTGTGATTATTTCCTGTTCCCTGCAGGGAGCATTTGCCTGCCTGGAAGGAGGTTCTCCAGCCCTGCAGAGGCTGTTCTCGCCCATGACAGTGAGCTTACAGCACTTGCAGAAAAGGAGTGCGGACGGGCAGGGCTTTCCATACAGTTTGCAAGAACGTAAAGGGCAGAGAAGGGCACGGACACCGTTTTGTGAAAGTACGGTAGTCAAAATGATTTTACACTTCTTAATTTTTGTGTATCTGACAAAGTTCTTAGTGGCCCTTCTAATCTTCTTGATTGTCTGCAGAAAGGGTTCAGAGTGAGCCCAGGACACAGAGAAATGGCCTCGGGGCAGGGAGGGTCACAGCCTCAGGAGCAGCGAGGAGGTCCAGCTGATGGGAGGGGACAGAGCAGGTGCAAACTCCTCTGCTTCTCTCAGGAGAGGAAGATACAGGTGGGGTGGAAAATGCTTCAGCAGAAGAGAACGGCAGTGTGCTGTTGGTGACCTCGGGGTGGGGGGATCTAAACCAGTTACAGGGACAGAAGTCACAAAAGAAGGAGTGAGGTGAGTCGGAACAGAAGCAGAAATAGTGAAAAAAAGGCAGCGCTCCTATGAGGTCTGTGTCCCAGGAAACCTTTGTGAACATTTCCTTCTTAGAGCCAGACTGAAGATGAGCTTCTTGAAGATAACTGGAAAGGAATAGCAATATAAATCTGAGATATCTCGTCACACCAGAAAGCAAGGAAGCTGCCAAGACCACTGGGGTCTGATGTTAGCTAAGAAGAATAAACTGTATTCTTGAAAATTGCTGAGTAGATGTTAAGTGTTCTTACTGCACAAAGAAGTATGTGTGGTTGTGGCTATGTTAATTAGCTCAATCTAGCCATTCCTCAGAGTGCACATATTTCAAACCAAAATGTTCTTCATAATAAATATATAATTTTTTGCCAATTAAATAAATACATTAATAAAGAAAATGTAAAAACAAGACTACTGGTGTCATATCAGAAAAATATAAGCCAAATTGAATAAAAAATGGAAACTATTTAAGTAACACAAAGACAATTCAAGTAAACAAAAGACATCTGAGTGGATTAACAACAATAAAAATAGTAAAGCTTCATGATCACCTTACTGAAATAAAAAATAGTAACTCACTGGTCCTTGGTGCGGTCAGGAGAGCACCCAAAGCAAGAATAAAGCCTTAGTCCTGCCTAGAAGTACAACTATATATCTGACTAACCATATAATGAGAGAAAGTCTTCTTTATAAAATAGTTATAGCTAATGAGTGCGGAAGGATGGGAGAATTAGAATATCATCATTTCCTAGCCCTAATAAAGCAATGGACCTAGGTCCGGGCCATCAGCAGCGGCCAAGTTCATTAGTATGAGGCTGAAGCAGAACTTCCCAGTGGCGGGGTCAAGTTGAGAGCACTGGGGACCAGGCTTCCCATTATGCTCTCCTTGCCCTGAGCCACCCCATATTCAGCACCAACGGTGGAACATGGTGCTAAAATCGTAACCAGGATTGACCAAGTCTTCAGTTCTACCAACCAGTTACAGGCAGTAACAGAGGGTCACGTGTGAAATCCTAGGACAATGACTGGGTTTCTTCCACAAATAAGTGGCATGTGATAGGAGGATGGTGGTGGCACCAGAGATTCAGGGAGTCATGCAGGGCTTGGCAGTGAAGGGCCATATACAGACCACGTTTGGGTCCTGGTAAGACTAAACAACTATCTAACTGCATTTAGGAGACAAACAGGGACACTGAAACACTGAGTTTTAGACAACAAGGAATTATTCATAACTTTAGCCTTGGCAATGTCCCATTGATTGTGGTTACAAATTTATATGTTATAGGTACACTCTAAAATATTTACGAATGAAGTGATATGTTGTCAGACTTTGTCTTTGAAAGGAACCAAAGGGTATTGGGAGTTCATCACAGTATTTTCATTGTCTTTTATAAATAAAAACATTCACAGTAAAACCATTTAGAGGCTGTTGCTGTTGGCCTCTCTGACTGCGAAGTTGTGCCGGGGCTTGGTGGACGCACACTGCAGGGAACAGTGGGGAGACCTGTCTGGCTGCGTAGGCCTGTGCTGGTTCTTCATTTCCTTGTTTTTATTTTTCTAACAATTTAAGGTTTTAGCAGACATACAGAGTCTGGGGACATCCCTCTCTCGTGCCAATGGCTTCGTGCTTTCTGTTGTTTTTGCGTAGAGCTGGGTCATGGACTCCTGTGTCTGAACCTGTAGTGATCAGTGGTCAGTAAGATACTGTGAAGTAACTTGTGTTGAATGTATTTTACAGAAAAGAAATGAAGCTCAGAGAATTCACGAGAAGGAAAATGACAATAAAAATACAAACCCTACTCCATTCTTGTTTCCCTATAAATAGAATTTGAAAGAAGTCCTCTGCGTGAACCCTGCCTGCTTTCAGCAGACGCCCAGTGTCTTCTAAATGGTTCTGTTCTTGGCGCTCTCTTTTTACCTTCCTCAGGGTAAAAGATTAATGTGCCCCTAGATCTAAAATTGAGAATTTCTTTTTCTTTTGATTTTTTAAATTAATTTTTTTATTGTTGGGGATTCATTGAGGGTACAAGAAACCAGGTTACACTGGTTGCATTTGTTGGGTAGAGTCCCTCTTGCAATTGTGTTTTGCCCCCAAAAGGTGGGGCACACATCAAGACCCCACCCCCCTTGCTCCTTCCCTCTCTCTGCTCTTCCTTTCCCCTCCCCTTCCTCATTCTTTCTCTCTGCTCTCCCCTTCCCCCACCTCCACTGTGTCATTAATTGCCATTAATTGTTCTCATATCAAAATTGAGTACATAGGATTCACGCTTCTCCATTCTTGTGATGCTTTACTAAGAATAATGTGTTCCAATTCCATCCAGGCTAATAATACAAAGGAGGTAAAGTGTCCATTTTTTTTTAATGCCTGAATAGTATTCCATAGTGTACATATACCACAGCTTGTTAATCCATTCCTGGATTTGTGGGTATTCAGGCTGTTTTCACATTTTGGTGATTGTAAATTGAATTGCAATAAACAGCCTAGTGCAAGTGTCCTTATGATAAAAGGATTTTTTTTCATTCTGGATAGATGCCCAGTAATGGGATTGCAGGATCAAATGGGAGGTCTAGCTTGAGTTCTTTGAGGGTTCTCCATACTTCCTTCCAAAAAGGTTGTATCAGTTTGCAGTCCCACAGCAGTGTAAAAGTGTTCCCTTTTCTCCACATCCACACCAGCATCTGC
>CAUYON010185440.1:0-12911 GCA_963573935.1 Arctocebus calabarensis
CAGTATCGAAAATACACTACTGGGATCTGATGAAACTAAAAAGCTTCTGCACAGCCAAGAACACAGTAAGTATAGCAAGCAGACAGCTCTCAGAATGGGAGAGAATATTTGCAGGTTATGCCTCAGACAAAGGCTTAATAACCAACAGAGAACTCCAACATATTAGCAAGAAAAGAACAAGCAATCTCATCTCAGGATGGGCAAAAGATCTGAAGAGAAACTTCTCTAAAGAAGACAGGTGCATGGTCTACAGACACATGAAAAAATGCTCAATATCCTTAATCATCAGAGAAATGCAAATCAAAACTACCTTGAGATAATCATCTAACTCCAGTAAGATTAGCCCACATGACAAAATCCCAAAACCAGAGATGTTGGCATGGATGTGGAGAAAAGGGAACACTCCTACATTGATGGTGGGAATGCAAACTAATACATCCCTTTTGGAAAGACATTTGGAGAATACTCAGAGATCTAAAAATAGACTTGCCATTTGACCCTATAATTCCTTTACTTGGTATATACCCAGAAGATCAAAAATCACATTACAATAAAGATATCTGTACCAGGTTGTTTATTGCAGCCCAATTCATAATTGCCAAGTCATGGAAGAAGCCCAAGTGCCGATTGATACACGAGTGGATTAATAAACTGTGCTACATGTATACCATGGAATTTTATGCAGCCTTCAAGAAAGATGATGGCTTTTCCTCCTTCATATTTACATGGATGGAGCTGGAACACATTGTCCTTAGCATCTCAAGAATGGAAGAAAAATTTTCCAGTGTATACAACCCTAATATGAAGCAAATTTATATCTTTCATGTGAAGGCTACAACCCAACTATTGCACAAGAAGATGGGGAAAGGGGAGAGGGAGGGAAGGAGAGGGAGAGAGTGGGGGGACAGAGGATAAAGGGTGGGATCACACTTGATGTGCATCTTTGAAGGGTCAGGAGAAACCTACTAAATGCAGAACAGAAATGTTTTCACACAGTAAACAAGAAAATCTCATGAACATTATGTCGAACAGGCGGATGAAAATATTTCAGATTATGTGTGAGGCCCGCACACTGTACCCCATTATTGAACTAATGTACACAGCTATGATTCAATAAAAAAAAAAAGATTTAAATGTAAGATCCAAAACTATAAAAGTTTTAGAAGAAAATATGGGGTAAAAGTTTTGTAACATTCGTCTTGGCAATAATTTCATGGGTATGATAACAAACTACAAAAACAAAAATAAGCAAGTGGGACTATATCCAAAGAAGAAGCTTCTGCATAGGAAAAGAAAAGGCAATTAAAGAATGGGAGAAAATATATTCAATCCACATATCTGATGAGGGGTTAATATCCAGAATATGTGTATACCAAGAGCTCCTGCAACTAAACAAGGAAGATACACATAACCTAATTAAAAATGGACAAAAAAATTTGAATAGACACTTTTCCAGAAAAGATATACAAATGTTCAACAGATATATGGAAAAATGCTCAGAGTTACTAATCATCAGACAAATGCAAATGAAAGCCATGCGATATCACTTACAACTGTCAACATGGTTATTATTTAAAAACAAATGTTGTCAAGGATGTGGAGAAATTGAAACCCTTGTACAACGTTGGCAGGAATGCTGTAACCACTAGAGAAAATAGCATGGAGGTCCCTCAGAAAAACTAAAAATATGACTATTGCATGACCCAACAGCTCCACTTCTGGATATTTATCTAAAAGAATTGACATTAAGAAAGATGGAGACTTTACCTCTTTCATGTTTACGTGGATAGAGCTGGAACACATTCTTCTTAGCAAAGTATCACAAGAATGGAAGAAAAAGTATCCAATGTATTTAGTTCTGCTATGAAGTGGTTTAATAGCTTTCATATGCAGGCTATAACTCAAATATAGCACAAGAATATGGGGAAAAGGGCAAGAGAGGGGAGGGAGAGAGTGGGTGGAGAGAGGGTAAATGGTAGGATCACACTTATGGTGCATCTCAGAAGGGTAAAGGTGAAACCTACTAAATGCAGAATACAAATGTTTTCATACAATATAAGAGAAAACCCCATGAAGGTTATGTTAAACAGTTGGATGAAAATATTTCAGATTGTATATGAAGCCAGCACATTGTACCCCATGATTGCACTAATGTACACAGCTATGATTTAATAAATAAAAAAAAAAAAAGAATTGACATTAAGATCTTGAAGAAATAATAGTACTCCCTGTTCACTGCAACACCATTCCCTTACAGCCAAGATGTGGAAACAACCTAGATCTATCAGAAAATAAATAGATTTAATGAAAATACGTCATATACATACAATAGATTATTATTCATCCTTAAAAAAAGAAATATATTCTGCAACATGCGACAAAATGGATAAACCTTGAGAGCTTTATACTAAATGTAATAAGCCAGACACAGAAAGCCAAATGCTGCATGATTCCAACTATATGAGGTATTCAAAACAATTAAATCATAGAATCAAAGAATGAAATGTTCATTATCAGGGGCAAGGTAGAGGAGGAAATGCAGAGAAACTGAAGTTTCAGTGAAGCAGGATGAATAAGTCCCAGAGAACTGCCATATAACACTCTACCCAGAATGAACAATAATGGATTGTACACTTACAACTTTGTTATGAGGGTAAGTATTGTATTAAATTGTCTTACCAATAATAAAATTAAATCAGTTTTTAAAAAAGCGATATAAGGAGCACTGTACCTGATGACTCGTCTAGCACAAAGGCCAAGTCTTCATTTCCTGAGAGGACGCTGTATGTTACTTTTCCATTCCTTCCTTCATCTAGATCCTGAGCTGTTACATGGTGCACCAAGGAGCCCACCATGGCATCCTCTTTGATGTAGGCAGTGGGGAAGGACATAAAAGTGGGGCTGTGGTCATTGACATCCAAAATCACTACTTTTGCCATCAGCGATCTCAATCGCCGGTCCGTCACATTCACGGCCTGATCGGATGCAGTGACTGTTAGGATGACTACTGGCATGCTCTCCCGGTCAAGGGGGGATGCAGTGACTAATGTGCCAAACGAGGGGTGGATGAGAAATGGATTCATTCCAGAGTGGTGGGATTCAAGGAAATATTGTATTCGACTGTTTAAAAAACTGCCATCACCATCTTTGGCATTGAAGACATACACCAGAGTTCCTATAGGAACATTCTCTTCTATGCTTATCACAATCAACTCATGCTGGAAGGATGGGGAATGGTCGTTCTGATCTTCTACATCAATACTAAGGAACACTGTGCTATTCAGGGGAGGATTTTTGCTATGGTCTATAGTAATCACCCGGAAAAGGTAATGAGATGTTGTTTCATAATCAAGTTCCTTGGAAAGAAACAAATCTCCCGTGGAGCTGTCAATTTCGAAGTAACCATCCTTGTCATCTGCAACAATACTAAACTGGAACTGTCCATTATAATGCTGTTGTCGGTGATCAGGTGACTTTATCAAGCTCATTATTTTTGCAGGCTTCAAGTTTTCTGGTATAACTAAATGTCTAATATTCTGAGAAATGATTGCTTTCCCTTTGGACAGTGGAATCACCTGAAATAAGAATAAAAATAGCTGTTCATTTGGGGTATTCTTTTAAATAGTTGAATACATATATATATAATGATATTATTTTGGAAGTTAATGCCTTCTATTTGTGTAACACACCTTTATTAGTTGGTAAGAAAATGCCTTTTCAAAAAATATTAATATATAATTAATATATAATACATAATTCTAGTATGTCTCAGTTTGGTGAGGCTATAGTTATGTAGCTTGTGATTTTTCAATGAGCATGTGGGATGGCTAATTCTCTAAATTACTGTAATGAGACATCTGTGTACACATAATTATCATGTGTCTTCGTCTGAAATAAGAAACTAGAGGTAACACCACGTAGGCTTTCCTCCTAACCTACATATTCTTAATCATTAAGGAATATAATATGGAAACATAATTCTTGAGTATATATATCCTTAATTATTGCATACACATATATTAATATAACTGATTATTAAGTACATGAACAAAGAAATTTAGCTATGAATAGTCATTTTCTTTTTGACTGGTTGGTATAATTTTTTCCCTAATATGGGGTCTTCCTAAACTTGTTGGTTCAATATGATCAGAGTAAAACCTTAAAACAAAAAATCTCAAGTACCTTTTTTAAGTTTAAAATCTTACAAAAACTATTTGATTATGTGGCCAATTATTTACATAAAAGTTTCTCCTGCCAGTTTATCAGGTCCTTGCAATTAGGAGTAAGTATGAGAAAAGGCATCATTTGTTTACCAAACAAAGATGAATATCTTATCAAGAACAATACAAAGCTGATTTTAAAAATAATTTGGATCTATATCATTTTTCTAGTGATATCAAAAATGCAAGTATGTAGGTACAATGCTGGCTGAAAAATAGTATTTATATATTGAATTTATCTTCACTCTATACATACATATAAAAGTCAAATGAAACTTTCAAATATCCTTCCACATTTGTTGTTGATGACATTACCTGAATATAAATAACGGCATGTCCTTCTAGAGGAGGCACCCCCTGGTCACTGGCAATGACAGTCATCCTGTACGAAGGTCTATAATCACAGGAGAGTATTGTGGTTGTTCTTATTTCACCACTGTTGGCATCAATCTTAAAGTGATCAGAACCATCTTCTATATACAAATGAAAAAATTAAGGAATGTTAATTTACAATGCAGAGAACAGAGAATCAGTTAATCCAATACATCTCTGATCATTTAGAAGATGTATTTGCCTTATGCCCTGTGACAGCATGAACAGGAAAATGTCATTATTAATGTAAACAAGAAATACAGATTTTTAAGAACTTTTACTATGAAAAATTTCAAGCATTTTTAAAAAGTAGACAGAATGATATAATGAACCTTCACGTATCTATGACTTCACTTTAACAATTACCAACTCATGGCCAATCTTCTTTCATTTGTCCCTGCTCTACATTCTTCCCTTCCCCCATTTCTTTGAAGCAAGTTTCGGAAATTATATCATTTCCTCTGTATAAATTTCAAAATGCATCTCTGAACAATAATGAATATTTTTTAACATAATCACAGTACCATATTATACTTTAAAAGTTCCTGACTCGGCGCCTGTGGCTCAATGGGCTAAGGCGCCAGCCACTTACACCTGAGCTGGCAGGTTCGAATCCAGCCTGGGCCCACCAAACAACAATGACGGCTGCAACCAAAAAATGGCCGAGTGTTGTGGTGGGCACCTGTAGTCCCAGCTACTTGGGAGGCGGAGGCAGGAGACTCGCTGGAGCCCAGGAATTGGAGGTTGCTGTGAGCTGTGATGCTATAGCACTCTATCTAGGATGAAAGCTTGAGGCTCTGTCTCAAAAAAAAAAAATAATAAAAAAAATAAAAGTTCCTAATGATTCACTAATATCACTAAATATTCAGTAAGTTTTCAAATTTCCATTCATTTCATAAACACCTTTAAAAAATTCTTTTAATTTGTTTCATCTAGCATCAAAAGAAAACCTATATAGAGTATTTTTCTTCACTTTGTGGATTCTTGCAATCCAAAGTCCAATCTTTATTTTGTCCTTGAGATTCATTTGTTGAAGAAACGGGATAGTATATCCTGAAGTTTCTCATGGTCTAGATTTGGTTGTTGCATCTCCAACGTGTAGCTTAATATGTTCCTCTGTCCACCACGTTTTCCTTAAATCTGGAGATAGATCTAGAGAACTCATAAGATTCAGGTTCAATGTTTTGGCAAGACTACTGTTTTTCCCCTTGGAGGCCCATGTCTAGCTGCCTTTTGTTTGATGTTGGTCCTCACTCACGTACAGCCTCGATCCACTAGTGACTCATTAAGTATTGCAAAGTATAGAACAGGTTGAGCATTCCTAATCCAAAATTCTGAAATCCTAAATGTTCCAAAATCCTAAATTTTTGAGCACGGTCATAACATCACAAGTAGAAAGTTCCATACTTGCCCTCATGTGACAGGTCACAGTCAAAACACAGTGAAAATTTTGTTTCATGCACAAAATTATTTAAAATATTAGATGAAATTACCTCCAGTCTATAAGATGTATGTAAAACATAGATGAATTTCATGTTTTGATGTGGGTCCCTTTCTCTAAGATGTCTCATTATGTATACGCAAATATTCCAAAGTCTGAAAAAATTTTAAAGTTGAAACACTTCTGGTCCCAAGCATTTCAGGTAAGGGATAGAAAACACGTACTGCATTCTGCTTTGTCATCCCTTCTACATTTATTTGCTGAAATATTTTAATAAAGAGAAATAACCTCTCATTTAATTTTGGTAACCCAGTGGGACAGTTCATTGCAGGAAAGCAGGATAAATTATTATTTTTAATAATGTTATTAAATCATAACTGTGTACATTAGTGCAATCATGGGGCACAATGTGCTGACTTCATATGCAATCTGAAATATTTTGGTCAAACTGTTAAACATAGCCTTCATGGCATTTTATTAATCACTAAAGCAGAATAAATTATTAATGGGTTAATTCACACACATCCTCCAATGCCCCAACTGTTAATATAGTAAGTAATGTTTTGTTCTTAGTTTTAAGAAAAAGCTTGGATGTAAAAATATTAGATTTGCTTCAATGTAATATCCTTGTTGATGTTGAATTGTCCCATTGCTGAACATTGGGATCCTCTTAAAGTTGGTTCATGGGTCTTTTTGACATGATCCTAATAGTCTTTGATAGCTTCCTTGTATCTGGTAGGACAAAAATTAATGTACTCGTGTTACAGCTATCTGTGAACTGTCATCAGCCATTACTTCAAGGAGTCCTGGTTCCTTTTGGTGGAAAATGGTTTGGGAAGAACATATTTAGGACATGAGGGGTGGTCATCATTTCTAGGTCTTTTAGTGGATACAGAGTATACCTCCCCCCACCACACACCAAACATACAATAAGTTCCTAAAGATGCATATAATTTAAACTGATCCCAAAGGGTTTTTAGATAAAATAACAGACCTGTATTCTGTAGTGTATCTGTACCACAGACTGCTATGCAGCCATATAAGGAATGAAATAATGTCACTGGCAGAGACTTGGATGGAACTGGAGACCATTATCCTAAGTCTACGTGAAGTATCTCAGGAATGGAAAAACAAAGACCACTATATGCTCTTCTAACTGGGAACTAACCATGGACACACGTGGACACAAACAGAAGCAAAGGACGCTGGACCCCGAGGAGGGGAAGGCGGGACGGGATGAGGGATAAAAACTCCCCTATCGGGTACAATGAACACTGTTCTGGTGATGAGCACACTAAAAGCCCTGACTTACGCATTATACAAGGTATCCGTGTAACAAAAACATTAGGCCCCCTTAATATTTTGAAATAAAAAAATCTGAATATTTAAAACAATTCATAACCTGGACTAAGCCCGAGGAGAACCTCTCCTACCTTCTTTGGTCAACAGCGGCTGAGTCATTACTGTGCACCAAACACTTTACCAGTTACAGTGGATAGAAAGGCAAATAAAAAAACAACTCCTGCCTTTAACAAACTCACAGCACAGAGCAGGCCATTATGTATCATTTTAAAGGTGTTTTTTCTATGCTATAATCCATTTATTTTATTCTCATAGGGCTACTGTGGAATGCTTTTATAAATGATACAGTGTGGCCATAACTTTCATGTACAGTTTAAAATAGTTATCTATTGGGCGGTGCCTGTGGCTCAAAGGAGTGAGGCACTGGCCCCATATGCCGAAGGTGGTGGGTTCAAACCCAGCCCCACCCAAAAACTGCAGAAAAAAAAAACAGTTGTCTCTTTTAGTATATACTGTATTGACATAATTCTGATTTCCATCTTATTAGCTTACATTTTGCAGTCTCCTCCATTTTACAATCAGATAAAGTGAAAAGAAAGCTACATGGCTTGGTGCCCATAGCACAGTGGTTATGGCACCAGCCACATACACCAAGGGTGGTGGGTTCAAACCCAGGCTGGGCCAGCTAAATGACAATGACAACTGCAACAAAAAATAGCCAGGTGTTGTGGTGGGCACCTGTAGTCCCAGCTACTTGGGAGGCTGAGGCAAGAGAATCGCTTAAGCCCAAAAGTTGTAGGTTGCTGAGAGCTGTGACGCCACGGTACTCTACTGAGGGCAACATAGTGAGACTCTTGTCTCACTATAAAAATAAATAAATAAATAACAATAAAGCTACAAATAACATATCACCATATTTTTATATTGCTATGTTTCAAATATCACTTTAAAAGCTAATATTTTTTTAAAATTAATATTTCAAACATCCACAAACATATGATCAAGATATCACTTCCTAGATTTATTTTCAATATTCAATTTTTTTAAGATGGCAGAGTATAAACAAAGCAGCATACCAATGTATACCTCCAAATCTTACTCCCTTCCTTTTTTCCTATACATGCCACTTTTACAACTAATGTTGGGGTTTATCTTTCCAATCCATAGATAATGTATAGTATGGATTTGCTTGTTTTTAAACAATGATACTATAACAGAGTTATAGATCATTCGATCTATCAATAGGTGTGTGTGTCCCCTCTCCACTCTGCTGTTTTTTTTAGGTACACCATACTCTCTTCCCCACCTCAAAATAAAACAGGAAAAAAGTACAAATACCTTACTGACATAACTGACCTAACAGCCCCAGAAAGATCATTGAATGTATACCTGCAAAGCCAGATTTCCCCCCTTCTAGTAACAGATTTAAAATAGACTAAAAAAAGGGAAAGAGACAAGTTGAGAGGTGACTACTGCGAGGGGCTGGGGTTAGCATCCCTGGTGTGGACAGAGAAACATGGAGGGAGAACTTGCTCCCTGGCCAAGGGGGTAATGAGAGGAACCGTAACGCTTCCCATGAAAGGCAATGCAGTGAACTCAAAGCCACTGTCAAATACAAATCTTCTCATTTTCTGTACTTGCCCTTTTCACTTAAATTTGGTTTCAAGATTTATCCGTGCTGGGTACAAAGCTTCAGCTGCTCGTTTCCATTGCTGTAGGGTATTCCACACGAATATACCATATTACGCAAATTACTGAAACAAATGCTTGAATGAATATCCTGGCACACGTCTCATTGAGCACGAATATGAGTTACTCCAATGTAAGAAGAGTGGGATTCCAAGGGCATAGCATAAACACATCCTCAATTATACTGTATATTACTTCATTGTTCTTTAAAGAGGTTATACTAAGGAGTCTGAGCATGTTTTAAAATGTTTTTATTATTCCTTTTCTTTAAATCCTTTATGTTTGTCCTTTTCTTGATGATTTTCAGGAGTTCTTTAAAACAACGTCAACACTAATTTTATATTGGTTACACAGATTGCAATTATCTTCATCCAACTTGTAAATTGACTAATAAAATTGCAAACGATGGCATCTTGTAGAGTTTAGATGTTAACATAGTTTCTACTTCTTCGTGAGTTCTGCATAGTATTTATCACTTTGTAAGTTCTGCTTTTCTTATTTTAAAACCCTTCTTTATCTTCAATGTTATATAACCAGTCTCAAATACTCTTTGGTAAGAATTAAGAATTTTCACATTTTATAAACTTTGTCTTTGATATATTGAGAGGTAGAGATGTAATTTTATTTTTCCAGTGTAGGTAACCAATCACATTAACACTGCGTATTCATAATTCATCTTTTCCCCATTTATTTGCCACCCCTCTCATTTCTACCTATCCAACAGTGAGTCAATATAATAGTGTCTTAAATAGAAAAGTTTTATAACTCAAGACCTAATATGGCAAATTTCCCACCTGGTCTATGGACATTGTTTCTGGTGTTTCTGGACCTGGTGTTTGGACATTAGTTATTGCTTGTCATTTGATGTTCATATGACTTTTAGAATCAGCTTGTCAAACTTCAGTTAAAAACTCACTGAGATTTTGGTTGAAATTATGCTGAACTAATAAATACCTTTTTGTTCAGAATTACCATCGTTAGGATATTGAGCCTTCCCAAGCATGGACACGATATAGCTTTTCATTTTGTTCTTTTATATCCGTCATTAGTATTTTGTAATTTTCTACATAAAGGTCACGTACATGTTTTACTGGGAATTTTCCCTATCTCCCTAATAGGGACAGATCCTATGTGGAAAGTTTTGAAGCTTCTCTAATTTGAGGGACTTTCTTAAGAAAAACAGGACAATAGTACAAATATAAATTGCCCACTTCCCCAGAAGAGTCTATATAAGGAAAATACCAGGAAACCTAAGCTTCATTAGCTTCACTGTAATTCTGCCTCTACACTCTACGGTTTTCTCTTTTTTTTTTGTAGAGACAGAGTCCCACTTTATCGCCCTCTATACAGTGCCGTGGCATCACACAGCTCACAGCAACCTCCAACTTCTGGACTTTAGGCGATTCTCTTGCCTCAGCCTCCCGAGAAGCTGGGACTACAGGTGCCCCCATAACGCCCAGCTAACTCTATGGTTTTCTTTGTGAATTCATCATTGTGAATGAGATTGTTGAAAAACAATGACATAGTTCCTAAAAAATTTTTGATCTTATTAATGCAACTGATTTGCCTTTGTCATCAGTTAGGTTTTCCATGAAGACAATCAAATTATCTGCCGGTAATGGCAATGCTGTATCTTACTTTCCTATGTTTGTGTCAAATATAATGAAGCAGCAAATGTCTTTTCCAATGGCACAAAACACTAAGCCAACTAAAGTTAATCACTGGAACAAATATGAAGCCTGCATATTCTAAAAGAATACATAAAAGTAGGCTTATCTCAATAAAGTTCCCACACATACATGCATGTATACAGTGACTTTTTTTGTTGGTTTTTTTTTTTTTTTTTTTTTTTTTAGACATAGTCTCAAGCTGTCTCCCTGGGTAGAGTGCCATAATGTCACAGTTTACAGCAACCTCCAACTCTTGGGCTTAAGCGATTCTCTTGCCTCTGCCTCCCAAGTAGCTGGGACTACAGGAGCCCGCCACAATGCCCAGCTATTTTGTGGTTGTAGTTGTCATTGTTGTTTTAGCAGGCCCGAGCTGGATTCGAACCCGCCAGCTCTGGTGTATGTAGCTGGCATCTTAGCCGCTTGAGCTTCAGGTGCCAAGCCCGACATCTTTTAGGTATGATTTACTCTGACTCTTCATGGAGACGCATATATGCTTGACACTCTTAATCATACTGATTATCCTTTAACTACTACTTTCCTTTCAGTAAAAGTAAATTTGTACTTCGCATTACTATAAATTATTCATTTCAGGTGGATGGTTTCTATTTAGAATATAAACTACTATCATTTTTCTTTAAACTTTTAAATTCTTATTAAAAAATGATAGTAATTCTTGATCATTGAAAAATGTATTTTGCCTGAAATTTGATGTTATTTTTAAAGTAAACTGGAGAATTCTGAGTAAGCACAATGGAACATATTTCCCAGAAGGAGATGTTTGATAAGTGAAAGAGAAAAATTCCAAAAGCTTTTGATTGATTAAGAATAGTAACTTTTACCTGAAGACACCGAATATATAACTTCTGCATTGTTTCCTTCATCAAGATCCTTTGCAAACACGGTTGTAACCAACATATTTACTGGTTGACCTTCCAGAACCTGTCATTAAAACAAAAGACTCATAAATGAGTCCGTGAAAGTTTGAAAAGAAGTATTAATGGTCCTTTACGTGAAAGACACCACGCTAAGCATTTTTAAAGTATTTTCAAATCGTCATCCAATTCTAGTATCTGCCTTATAAAAGTTACATACTAACTCTGTAGAAAGAGTTATCTTTACAAATCAGATCTTTTACTCAGTTTGAATGAATTATCTGGGGGATATGAGCCAATTCTGGAAAAAAAGGAAATCAAGTTAACTAAATGAGCTTAGATTTGGGGTGTATTTTAAGAATTCTACCATAGGCTGATTCATTACCATGTAAGGCATTTTTTCAAAGGTTGTTGTTATTGTCCCAAATACACTAAAAATAAATATAAACCTTTGTGTCAGGAAACATACCTGATGCAGCACACAGCTCATTCATTAACAGGAACTTTCCTGGAATACTGGAAAGTACGGAAGTACCCAAATGCACAAATAAAGTTCAACTTCATGTCTAGAGTCCAGCTGCCCAATTAAACCACAGGATATTTTAATGATATGATTAAAATTATAATGATAATGCTTTGTATTTGAATTTTTCTTTAAACCTGGCTCTGGAAGATCATTTTAAAGTTATGTTAGTCAGTTCTTTTTTTGAATTGTTCAATATGAATATTTGAGCACAATTTGAAAGTCTATAATCCCATGGTTTTGGAGCAGTAGCTTCCAAACTTTTTTTTTTTTTATGTTACTGGTTTATTCCCTCACCCCCAACAACATAGGGTTCAATTTCATCTCCAATACACAAATCGATCTTATTTTAAAAATGCATACAAGTTATTCCACGAAGCTAATTTATATAATAGCCAAGACATTACTTAGAAATAAAAACAGAGCAGGAGGAATAACGCTACCAGACCTGAGATTGTACTACAAACTTTTTATTCTTATAACCCATCCATTTAAAAAAAATTATGAGTATATCCAAAATATATACACACACACACACACACCTATACATATATATATATATATATGCATGTTTACAAATATATATTTGTTGTGTACATGATCTAATAAACTAATATGGAAATTAAAAAGTTGAGCTTGCTGGCTCGGCGCCTGTGGCTCAACAGGCTAAGGTACCAGCCACGTACACCTGAGCTGGCGGGTTCGAATCCAGCCCAGGCCCACCAAACAACAATGATGGCTGCAACCAAAAAATGGCCAGGCGTTGTGGCAGGCACCTGTAGTCCCAGCTACTTGGGAGGTGGAGGCAGGAGACTCGCTTGA